>PVJD01006745.1:0-47393 GCA_004026545.1 Mormoops blainvillei | reverse complement strand
CCTTTGTAATGATTTGGGGGGCATTATTTTAGGCTAATTTAGGCTACGCTCTTGAATATTGATGTTCCATAATTAGAGATTTGTTTCTTTGCCTTAAATAGCCTTGTTTAAAAAAAATCCTTGTTCCTGTTAAAATGGAAAAACAAAAACAATTACTACCACTACCATCCTAGAAAAGAAAAGAAAATTTCCCTCACCAATGACCTTCCAATTGCCAAAGTCAATAGATTCTTCTCAGTAATTACATACCTTACTTAGTATCTCAGATACTCCTCCTCATTTGAAAATATTTTCCTCCTTTTAGTTTCTAGGATATCTAGTTCTGGTTCTTGTCCTGTCTCTCTGGCCACTCCTTCACTGAACCTTCCAGACTCCTTATCAGTCACCCATTCCTTAGACATTTTTGTGCCCCCATAGTTCTAACCTTAGTTTACTTCTCATGCTATACAGTTTCTCTTAGTGATATCATTCATACCTAGAAAATTATGACTAGGTAATAAGATATTTCATTTTAAATTAACATGTATATGTGTATACATGGGGGCGATGTAACACATGAAACATACTCAAAGCCTGAACTTACTTACTTCCCCCACTCCTATCCCCAAACCTGCTCCTCCTGCTGGAGGATGGATTTACCGTTCTTCAAGTCACCCAAGTCAGATTTAGGAATCATCCCTGACCTTGGAGAGGTCGGCACTCCCCATTCCAGCTTCCTTATAATCTATTCCATACACATAGCACTTAACACATTGTTTATCAGTCTTTCTATTAACCTATGAGCAGCTTAGGAGCTCAGAGTAGGCTAAGGAGGAAAAGGTACTAATAGTTAACATTTCTACTGAGTACTTACAATGTACCTAGCATGTTTATAAGAATAAATTAATAAACATGACTATTTCAAATAATATTTCTTGAAAATAAATTTTTATGGTAAACATTATAGATGTACTTAGAGGAACACTAAAGAGAATCCTGGCTTTCAGTTTAAAATCCAGAAGGGGAAAATTAAGAAGTACGTAAAGTACTTTGATAGTTCAAAGAAAGAAGAGATAACTTATGGCAGAGGATGGAAGAAAATAAAAGACCCTGAGAGAAAGATATCAGCATGCTCAACTTCTACAGCCGCTCCTACATTTTCATCTGTCTGTTTGAACTTTTCAGCTCATTAAGTTTGATGCTTGGAAAAGTATAACTTTCCTTCCTAGACTTCAATTCTGATGGCCCCAGAAATTGTAAAAACTGTGGCACAGGTTTATATTATATAAGGAAACATGGTACTAGTGTTTATAACCTTCAGATTAATTGGTTAAATCATAAAAAGAAAAGTTAAACAGAAATTTACCAGTTCACAGAGAAAAACAGTGAGTAGATGATAGGGAGCTGAGAAAAAAAAACAAAACAAAACAAAACAAAACTGTTCGGTTGAGAAGGTTGGCTTTCTGAAAGCAAGAATAAGACAGAAACAGTCTCAGCAGTCATACCCTGTCCATCTTGTTCTCCTCCTAACTTTTTAACTGCTCTTTTTAAAATGGGGAAGTGTAGTCATCCAACTTCATTCTTTGTAAAGGTCATTTTGCCTATTTGGGTCCTTTACCTTTTCCTATAAATGTTGGGATCAGCTTGTCAACTTTTGCAAGATCCCTGCTGGGATTTTTGATAGGGATTGTATTAAACTTACAGATTAATTTGGAGAGAATTGCCATATAAATAATGTTAGGTCTTCCACCCCATAAACATGGAATATCTTTTCATTTATGCAGATTTCCTTTAAATTTTCTCATCAATATTTTGTAGCTTTTAGTGTACAAATCTTGCACGCTTAATAAATTGTTAAATTTATTCCTAAATTGTTTGTTCTATGATTAGAACTGTATTCAGTATTTCTTTTTTGGACTGTTCATTGTTCGTATGTAAATATGCAATTTTTTGCATGTTGATATTACATTGTGCAACCTTGCTGAAGTTGTTTATTACACAGTTCTAATAGTATTTCCACAGATTTCTTAGAATGTCCTACATAGAAAATCGTCATCTGTGAATATAGACAGTTTTACTTCTTCCTCTCCAATACGAATGCCTTTCATTTCTTTTTCTTGCTTGTTGCTTGATGGCCCTGACCAGGCCCTCCAGCACAATGCTGGTGCAGGTCATGAGGGCAGACATCCTTGCCTTATTCCTGATCTTTGGGAGAAGGCATTCAGTCTTTCATCACTAAGTATGGTGTTAGCTGTGGGTTTCTCATTGATGGTCTTTATTGGGTTGAGAAAATTCCCTTTTTTCCCTAGTTTGTTCAGAATTTTTATCATGAATGGGTGTTGAATTTGTGTCAAATACTTTTTTTCATCTATTGTACTTTATTCTATAAAGGTGGTACATTCCATTTTCAGATGTTAAACAAATCTTGCATTGTGAGGTAAACCCCACTTGGTCATGGAGTAGAATCCTTTTTATATGTTGCTAGATTAAGTTTGCTAATATTTGGTAGAAGATGTTTATGTCTAGATTCATAAGGGATATTGTTCTATGGTTGTCTTTTCTTGTAATGTCTTTGTCTGGATTTGGTATCAGGGTAATATTGGTATCACAAAATGAATTGGGAAGTATTCTTTCCTCCTTTATTTTCTGAAAAGAGTGTAAAGTACTGATAACATTTCTCTCTTAAATGTTTGTAAGATACCTGCCCTTTTTAATATCTTTAATCTTTGTGTCCTTCATTGCACTGAGCACAGGGTTTACCCCCAAAACATTTGGGAATGAATTATATTATGCAAGTACATCCAAGAAATGGCTAAAATAGTATTTAAACAGTTCTGAATTTCAACCAAAGGTACTTTGAAAATGGGAGAATACTGTGAAAAACACTCACTACTACTTTGAAGGTTAGGAAAGCTAGAATATTTACTTACTAGGTAACAGCTCTCTATCAGCAGTCTCTGTGCAGCTGGGATAAGGGTAAAATAGATGGCCTTTCTCTAATGGGTATGGAATCATTCTAAAAGCTGAGGAAAAAAATACATATGTTGATGTTCAATTCACACTTGTTTTCATCTTATATTGTATATCAAAGCTATTTTAAAGGCATTTTAATAAAATTTTCACATAACATCTTATTTTCTATTTTAGAGACACATTTTAATGAAAGAATCAAAGTAGGCAAAAGAACGAATAAAAGGAAAAATAAGGACTATTTAGAGAATAGTGAGTGGTCGGGCTGGAACGAAACTAAAGGGAGTACTGGATGGCTTGCCTCAGTCTCCTCATTACAAACACAATAGGCTTTATTCTCTGGGCATGAATTCCATTTCCTACAATAATTTTTGTAAAATTGCAACATGTATAACTGTTGTGGCCATACTTTTGGCAACTTAAAAGAGTTCTCGGTGGTTTTTAACTTCACATGTGAGATGTCACCAGGGTTTTCTATGAGCAGAGCTTAATTTCGATCAGAGTCAGCACAGTATAACCATTTGGCCAGACCTGGCCCGCTATCTGTTTTTGTAAATACAATTTTATTAGAATGCACCCATGCTTGTTCATTGATATATTCTGTAAAGCTGCTTTCATGCTACAAGAGTTGGGTAGTTCTAGCAGAGACTACGGCCTACAAAGAGAAGATATTTACCATCTGGGCCTCTGCAGAAAAAGTTTACCTGTCCTTGATCTAGACTGTCGCCAACTCCTGCAGACCTTTTTTTTTTTTTTTTTTTTAAATTTTTCATTTTCTGATTTTTTTTTGAGAGAGAGAGAGAAACGTTCATCTGTTGCATTCATTAGTTGTTTCTCACATGTGCCCTGACCAAGGATCAAAACCACAACCTTGGCATAGTGGGATGGTATTCTAACCAACTGAGCTACCCAACCAGAGCTTGTAGGCATCTTAAAGCAGGAATTCTTATTGGTCTATAAAACTAGCTAAGTAGTCATCAAAATTGTGATACGGTTTTGGTTTTTGCTTTAATGCCTCTCTCTAAACTTCTATCAAAATATGGATTTTGTTTGGCCACAATAAAAAGTAGTAATTTATCCGAAGTCCAAGAGAAAATCAGTGATAACACTAGGAAATCGTGCATTAAGATGATTATTCAGGAAATACAATGTAAGTCATATACTAGTTGAAAACCTCCTTCAATGCTAGGCTTTGAAGACACAGACTCTTCATTCATAGGTGAATGAGATAGAGTACCTGGTTTTGAAGAGCCTACAGACTACTGGGGAAAAATCAAAATAAAGTCTAATAACCCAGACATTGAGTTCCTCAGTTTCAGTTGTCCCCATTTCATCAATCTGTATACTGTCAGCTTCAAGCACAGTGTTTGACCCTTAAGTCAAAGTTTCTTAAATTTTCTTGGTTCAAGGGCACATGGTGTCCTTTCCATCCCAGTAATTTTTTATGATGCCAGTAGGTTGAAAGAAATTATCTAACAATTCCACTTATTAGGTAGTAGGTCCAAACAACTTTAACAGTTTATGTTCTAACAATTTAGCAGTGATTTGAAAAAATACTCATAGATTAAAAGAAAAAATTATCATTTCATTTTAAATAACTGTCATTCCTTACTAATGGAGTGTATGAGTCTGTTGAGAACTGCACAGCTTCTCAAATCTTGGAATGAGATTGGATAGCGCTAGCTTCATTTCCTGTTCCACACTGATTTTTGTGTGGTACTTCTTTTAACCACAAAAACTAACAAAATCCCAGCTTTGCAAAGCTATGACATTGGAAAAATAGAGACTGGAGAGTCATCTAATTGTGAAATCATGAACTATTAGAGCAATAGTTTGAATCGTGTCTGACTGAGGCTGATGTTGCTGTGTTTCCACTGGACGTTTAAAATACCCTGTGCCACTCTGTGGATAAGCTGCAATGCCCCCATGGCACCTTAATGCCATATTTGGGAACTGAGGGGGTTAACCAATTTCAGTGAATGAGCACTGAATTTATTTTTGAATTTTTATTGATAGCAGAGGTGTACTTTCCAAGAGAATTATTAGAAGAGTCAACTGATAAAATATTTTGATTAAGTTTCTTCATTTTCTTAGTGATTTTAAAGCGTTACAAATAAGAGATCTGGTAGTTGAAGAATAGCCAGTTCTCCAAAGAAGATATACAAATGGCCAATAACCACAATAACAATAACAGGTGTTCAACATCACTAATATTAGAGACATGTAAATCAAAACCACCATTAGATACCATTTCATACCCACTGGAATAGCTATTACTGAAAAACAAAACAAAATAAAACAAAAACAAAACAGTAAATATCAAGTCTGATGAGGACATAGGGAAAGTTAAATGCTTGCTTATTTATGGTGGAATACAAAGTGGTGCAATTGCTATAGAAAACAGCATGGTACTGCCCTGGCTGGTGTAGCTCCACAGATTAAGCATCGGCCTGTGGACCAAAGAGTCGCCGGTTCAATTCCCCAGTCAGGGCACACGCCTAGGTTGCAGGCCAGGTCCCCAGTAGGGGGCATGTAAGAGGCAAGCACACACTAATGTTTCTCTCCCTCTATCTCCCTCCCTGCCCCTCTGTCTAAAAATAAATAAATAAAATCTTTTAAAAAAGAAAAGAAAAGAAAACACCATGGTGGTTCCTCAAAAAATTAAACATAGAATTTATGTGACCCAGAAATTCCACTTTTGGGTTATATACCCAAGAGAATTGAAAGCAGGAACCTGAACAGGTATTTGTATACCCATATTCATAGCAGCATTATTCACAACAGTCAGAAGGTGGAAATAAATATCCATTGACAGATGAATGCATTAATAAAATGCTGTATATACACATATAATGGAATATTATTCGGTCTTAAAAAGGAATGAAGTTCTGACACATGCTATAACATTCTGCTAAGTGAAATAAGCCAGATATAAAAGTACAAATATTGTATGATTCCACTATATGACATATCTAGAGTCGAACCCATGGAGACAGAAAGTAGAATGATTACCAGGGTCTAGGGAGAATGGGAAGAGTGAGGAGTTATTGTTTAATGGGTACAGAATTTCAGTTTGGGATAATGAAAAAGTTCCAGGGATGGATGATGGTGATAGTTATACAACAAGGTGAATGTACTTAATGTCACTGACCTGTGTATTTTTAAATGGTTAAAATGACAACTTTTATGTTATATGTATTATACCACAATTTAAAAATTTTAAGAATAGAGTTGATAATAGTTGTGACAAAAACAGTTTCATGTTATACCCATCTGAAAATAAAACAAAAGGCTAATATAAAATTTATTAGAATAGCTCAACCACATTAAAAAGCTTATAAACCAAGGATTATGAGTTATCATTTTTCCTTACAAATATGTAATTTAAATGAACATATGGCAAAATACAATAACAGATTCTCTTCTGCTTTTCCTAAATGTGGCATCAATATAAATTCATTAAATCTCTTCTACCAATAAACCAAACATAACACCACTGAGTTCACAATGAAACCAAGCCGAACAGCAAATCCTTACAGAAACTCAGACGATCTCACTTAAAAAGACTGCCTGTGAGTGCAATGAATAGCCAGAGAGATCAGCGTTACATCTGGAAAAGAATACTCACTGCCTTCCCACGTGCACTGTAACAGATTCAGGGCGCCTTCGATCCGCTTCCAGTGCTGAAGGTGGAAGAAAGCATAGGCAACTGCTTCACTGTCACCGCGTTTCAGAATGTGCTCTGGGGGCAAAATTAGACTTTTCATCTCTAGTAAATACTAAAAGAATAACAGACACACACATAGACACATCACAGAAAAAGAGAAAAATTGAATTGTGTTAAATTCAAACATCCACAAAAATGCAGATTCAAACTTTATAAAGTCACAAACATTAAGCTAGTTGAAATGACATTTAAGATCATACTGATAAATGTATATAAAATGCTTTCTATGTAAATTCCAAGGACCAGGGTATTTCTATCGGTAAAAATAAGGTGATAAATGGTTTACATGAGACCTTGATAAATACAAAATGGAAACTCAAGCTGAGGAAATATGTGAGAGCAAACATTTATTTTTCCAAAAACTAAGTAAGTGTAAAAATTATAGAATACCATTTTGTTACAATACTTTGTGGCAACATTCAATTTTTTTTCTCACTCCCATTTTACAGGGGACAGAACTTAATTGTGAAGAAGTTCAATTAAATTAATATTTACAGAGAGCAATGAATGCCCTTGCTTCTTAGAGAATACCAGAAACACAATTTTTTTTGGAGCTTCATAATGCAATGAAAAGATGGAGTTCTTAAGTTAATAATTATAACCAGACTGCGACTGTGCTAAGTTTTATTAGACCTAAAACAATGCATATAGGAATATGGATAGGAGGTACTAATTTTTAAATTTAGTTTTTTATGATGGCTTTATTGAGATATAATTACATGCTTTACAATTCACCCATTTAAAATACACAATTAAATAGTTTTTAGTATATTCACAAATATGTGCAACCATCAGTGCAGCCATTTTAGAGCACTTTCACCACCTCAAAAGGAAACCCTTGTACTCTTAGTTATCACCCTCTACTCCACCACTCCCCCTAAGCCCGAGGCAACCACTCATCTATTTTCTGTCTCCATAGATTTGCCTGTTCTGGCTATTTCACACAAATAGATTCACATAGTACATGGTCTTTTGTAACTGGTTTCGTTCACTTAGCAAAATGTTTTCAAGGTATATCTATGTTGCAGCATGTATCAGTACCTCGTTCCTTTTTGTGGTTGAATAATATTCCATTGTATGGGTATAATACATTCGTTTATCCAGTCATCATCTGATGGCTATTTGGCAGTTTCCACCTTAGGGCTATTTGAATAATGCTGCAAAAACATCCCTGTACCAGTTTCTATGTGAACATCTATTTTCACCTCTCTTGGGTTATATACCTAGGAGTGGAATTGCTGGGTCATATGGTAACTCTACATTTAGGAGGTATTAATTCTGCTTAAGGGACTGAAAATAAAACTCTCGATGGAATTTGGGATTTGAGCTGATATATAAAGATGGATGGAATGTGGATGAGCGGATTGGGGGTGGGTGGAGAAAAGAACAAGAGGACATATTCAAAGTAGAGGGACCGCTTGAACAAAGGCACTGAGCCAAGAGAACAAAATGCATTTAAGGGATTAGTGAGTGTGCTTGTTAAAGAAATGATAGCCTATCAATTCTTATTCATAGATGAAATTAAATTCTATCTTAAATTCTTGAAGAAAATACTTGCCTTAATATTATAATCCATAACAAAAACAGTATAATCATAGTTATTACACTAATCAAATGTGCTAATTACATGAAGATGCAAAATTAATCACTGGTACATCATCTTTACTATTAAAGCGCTCAACTTAAAACAAAATCTTTTAAAAATTTTAGTTAGCTAAATACTTCCTGCAAACACTTCCCCCTATTAAAATAGGTTTGAAATGACCTCTTTGGTTTTAAATAATGTGATACCAAATTATGTGTCATAAGATCCAAACCACATTAACCTGTTAGAAAATATAAAAAGAGAAACATTCCAGAGGTGTCTCAAAAGATACATTCTCCAATTTCAAATTTCAAATTCCTCAGATTGTTACACAAGCTAATGAGATAAACAACATAAATGAAACAGTTGAATTTGTGAAAAACACTTTGTAAAACTGCTACAAGCAGGAAGAATCTTAAAAACAAAAGAAGTGTAGTGGTTTCAATGCTGAAGCCTTAGGTTATTAACCAATATATATCGTATATATATTGTATTATTATATGTAAAATAATTTTTCTTATGAAATGTGTCTTTCCAACACTAACTGAGCATAATGCCCATCTTTAATGACTCTTACTCCTATACCTCAATAAAACTGAAATTGAAAAAAAAATGAAAAGAATTACTGTTACTCTTGATGTATCTGGCACTCTCCTCAACGTGTAGGAATGCAATCTGCTCATCAATTTATTTTAGCAGATGTCACAAGCTATGAGATTATTTACTAATCCAGTTTGGGGACTTAACATTTCCCATTCAGCTTCTTAAAGGAATGCAGCCGAGGTTGTGTCCTGGTCAAGCAAAGCCCATTTGCTGCCTGGTTGGGTTTTCTCCCCTTAGTGCCTTGGGCCTATATTCAGGAGGGTAATATTCTTTCTAATCCTCTCTAATCCCTGCCCATTTTTTTAAAACATAGTAAAAGATCACTCGCACCAGGCAGCTGTGGGAAAATGGACTCAAATAGCTGACCTCTGACATGACTCCTCATGCTCCTTGCAAGTGCATGAAGAGCTTCTTCAGTAGGAAGCAGAGAAAACGCAGCAATCACAGAGAAATCTCCATCATAAAAAGAAGTACCTCAGTTTCAAAAGAAAGCTGTTTAATACTTAAACTAACTCATTTCTATTAAAATTCTGACTCATGTAGACATAATATACTAAATTATTTTCAATGAGTTTTAGAATCAGGAAGCTTTAAACTAACCCTATCTTTGTAGCCACTTAGCAAATGGTAAGCAAAGATATTCAGTTAACAACTATTTAGCAGAACTTATAGAAAATGTCAACTTAATATGTCAAGAAAATACTTTTTTGAACAGCAACTATACATCTGTATTTTCACCATTTAATAATTTGTGACAATTCAGATAGTAATCAAACACACATGGCACACTTATTAGGAAATGATGCTTCAGAAGTTTATATATAAAAATCTTTGTTACTTAATCATTAAAAAATCTTCCTTAGGCTACCTTAATTTTTTATTATCATGTCGTATCTACTACCAAATGGCCTTTCTAATTTGACTTTAACACAAAGCAAATCTTATTTTTCAGTTTCTAATAAGACACTAAAATAAAATTTCACACTCAAAATATGGGGAACATTTTCAGTTTGAGGAAAATGTATTAAAGATGGTAATCATAGGATTGTGACTTATTTTATCATCTTCACAAACTGCTATTCAAGAATTTCTGCTACGCAGCATAAACCGTAAGTTACCACACATTGGAAGCTACATCCTTCATATGCTATTGCAGCACCTAGCCCATTTTACTACCCAAAGTAGGCACTAAAATACTTAAAACTGACTCGATCTGATCTACTTAGCTAAACTGTCTTCAAACTCATACTTACATTTCCGTTTCTACTTAATGAAAATTTCTGAATCTCTGTGCAAACTAAAACAAAACAAAATCTGCTATCTAGACTTCACTTTTCTATGAAGAAGAATATGAAAGGTTAAAAACTGAGGGGTGGTTGGTTTTGTTTTGTCTTGGTTTTTCTCTGCTTACAAAAAAATGCAAACACTGCAGTTATATAGTAGAAAAATAATATATTACAAGATTGGAGAATAAAAGAATAAGGAAAATAAAGATAATCTGATTCATGTTTGTTAGTATTTCCTTAAGTATAACAAACTGACTCTCTTTTCTTAAAAACAGGATCAAACTGTTATGCAACTCACTTTTACTTCACAATACATTTTAGGAATACATTTGTTCCTGTCTCTATATAAGTCTAACACAGGGTTTTTAATTGTTGCATAGTATTCCATTAAAGGTTGCGTTATTTTACAAGTTGAGAAATAAGGTCATGTTGGAATTATATTACCAATCTTAAAAGGTCAAAGGTGATATAATTAAGCAAAACTCATAAAAATAGTAAAACATATAAGACACATACAATTTTATATGTAAAAGTTATAAAAATAGTTAAAGTAAAATAGTAAAAATAGTCAGAACTCATAAAAACATTAAAATGGCTTAAAAAGTCCCCAAAATAATGGGGTCCAAAAGTTTACCTTCTTTAACTTAGGCCTTTATTGCAATGCAGATCAAAACTAAAGACACTTCTCTTCACCAAACATTCATTGAAAGCCTGTTACGTGCTAGGCAGAGTAGCAGACATAAAATGAGGAGTAAGCCAATAGTTCTTTTTAAAAAGTTTACAGGGAACTAAGGAAAGAGCATACAGACAAAAACAAATACAATTAAGGTACTGAAGGAACAGAGAAGAGAGAGCCGTTATCTCTGCTTGGGAGAAGTGGAAAACACACTTTTAAAAGAGGCAACAGATGATCAGGGTCTTGAAGAATGAGAAGAAACTTGATGGGTAGAGAAGAGAGTGGGCATATGAACAACGGTAGGGAGACATGATGAGCTGCGACCAGTCCAGGAAGTAGTGGTGCTGGCGAGAAGCAACACGGCAGATGTTGAAAAAGGAGAAAAGCTGGACCCGATGCTGGGCCCAGGCTGTGGAGGGCTTCTATATACACAGTACTAAGGGGCTGGCCCTTATCTCATAGGCCACAGAGAGCATGCAGAGCCCTTTTAGCAGAGTAAGATTCACTGCTTACGTAGCTAACTTTGGCAATAACCAGAGTAGAGAGGGGTTGATGGCAGGGAGACCAGTGAGGACTGTTTTAATAGTCCAAGCAAGAGACAGAAAACATATCAATATGTTTAGAAATGCATAGAAAATATCTGGTAATAGCCCTGACTGGTGTGGCTTAGTTGGTTGGGCGTTGTCCCACAAAGCGAAAGGTCACTGGTTCTATTCAGGACAGGGCACATGTCCAGGTTGCAGGTTCAGTCCCCGGTCATACAAGACACAACCAATCGATGTTTCTCATGTCAATGTTTCTCTCTTTCTCCCTCCCTTCCCCTCTCTCTAAAAATAAAAACAAAAATAAAAGAAAGGTTTAAAAAAAAAAAGATATGTCTGACAATAAATAAACCAAAAAGAACCAGTGGTTACGTTAGAGAAGTAGAATTGGGAGTGAAAGAACAGGGGAAGTTTTACTACATAAACTTCTGAGGGGTCTGAATTTTTTGTAAAAAGTACTCATTACTTTAATAATAACAATAATAATTTTTAAAGAATAGGTAGTGAAAGTGCACAATGGTGACTGTAGGGGGGAGTGGATGGCTAGATCTGAAAGACATTTCAAAGGTTATAGACAAGTTGGTAACTTGGAAAGGGCAAAAGTAAAGGTTAATGAGGGGAAGAGGATAATGAAGCCATAAATCAGAATATCTAACTAAGGAAAGACAGACAAGTAGAAGGGAACTAAATGTTAAAAAATTCACCTTGAGACACATTAAAGTGTCTGAAATACCTATTAGATATCCAGTTAAAATTTCCATAACTAGATAGGAATGAAGTCTATAGATGAGGTAGCCAGAGTTAAAAGATACAGATTTAGAAATTATCAATAAACAGAAGAGAGTAGAAGATATAAACCCAGGCTGGTACCTGGGATGTGCTACGGGACCCTCCATATAACCTTCCAATCACCTTAGTGTTATATCTGCAATAAATCAGAAGTTGCGTGGGACAATTTTAACTAGTATTAAACTATGAACAATATACTCACTAAAATATATTGCTTTTCACTAAAAATATATAAATTAAAGCTACTTTGGAAGATATAGTTAAAAAGACATAATGATATATGGTCTGATGGTTTCTTTTATAACTCTAAAACCATACCTATGCTTATCCTCAAATTCACTTTAATTTTGAATTGCTTTGATCTTATAATTTATCTTTAGATTACTTTGTTTCTACTACTTTGTAAATCTTACAACCGCTTTTGACCAAAAGCAATATAATTCTGACCTGAAGTAATGATAATGCTTTATAATCTTCCTCTTAAAAGCAGAGGTTAAAGAAAAATCTCTCTGAAGGCATCTGAAATTAAGGTACTTTGCTCTTGATCAGTCATGCACACAAAGAACCAATTTATCTCTGCAATTAGTTTTCTCAGTGCACATTCTATGAGATTGGACAGGCAGGCCGAATGCAAAACGTCCACATGGATGTGTATTAGAGGGGAGACTCAAGATGGTTCCCACAAAGAAACAAAACAAATGCTGCATGAATACACTGAAAGAAAACATAATACTACATAACAGCCTCAGGAGCAAAGGGAACATGATTTTATATTGAAAGGAGAGGAAAGGGAGGCTAGAGAGGACATCTGCCACAGGAAAACTCCTTTCCACCTCATCCTACAAAGCAGCACCTCAAGACAAGCATTTCACTTCTCAGCTCTTCCACCTGCCTCACAGTACAGCCTCACTAGGCTCTGTGTTTGTGTTGCAGGTTTCAGCGCCACTTCCCAATTCTCCTTTTACTACTGCTCTGCCGCTCAGCATCTCGACAGAGTGCCTGATTCCCTCTTATCTTTTAAATTTGCTGCTCTAATATAAGGGGTTTGGCCAATGAAATGTAAGCCTGCTGCTAAAGAACTAGTATCATCTATGGTGAATGGGACAAGTATCCCACAGGCTTCAATTTCTGATCAACCAGACATGCAGAGTGTCATACTAAGAACAATGACATCTACAGCAGATCACTAACATTCATTGATTTAATATTTTCAATTTCAATCGTCTGTGGTATCTCTAAACATCCTTGATTTATAACAGTCATCATTTTGTTAGGACACAAATTTGAGTCATATACTCTGAGGCTTGTGTTCACATGTGAGTAACTTACCTAATGAATAACCCTACCTGAGTCTTCAGCATTCATATCTCAGCAAGGTTCATGACTCTCCTTGGGTTTACATTTCATGGGTGAAATTACATGTTATGATGGCATTTGTAACTATGGAGATTCACAATTGTTTTGGACCATATTAATCAAGAACCTCAATGGCCTACTGCAATTAAAAGGTTAAAGAATACCTTCTATGATAGAAGACAAATTTATAAAATGTGCAAAGAACCTGAAAAGTCACTGATCCAAAGAAGATACACAAATGGACAATAAGCACATTAAAAGATGTTCAGCATCATTAGTCATTAAGGAAATGCAAACCAAAACCACAATGAGATACCACTTCACACCTGCTAGGATAACGATAATCAAAAGACAGACAATAACAAGTGCTGACACAAATGTACAGAAATTGGAGCTCTTCCTCACACATTGCTGGTGGGAATGTAAAATAGCATAGTCACTTTGGAAAACAGTTTGGCAGTCTCTCAAAAAGTTTAACATATAATTACCATATGATCTGTCAGTTCCGCTCCTAGGTATATACCCAAGAAAAGTGAAACCATGTGTTCACATAAAAACTTGGACATCAATATTCACAGCAGCATTATTCACAATAGCCAAATGGTGAAATCAACCCAAATGTCCATCAACTGATGAATGGAAAAACAAAATGTGGAATAGTCATACAATAGAATATTATTCAAACATAAAAAGAAATGAAGTATTGGTACATGCTACATTATGCTAAGTGGAAGAAATCAGACACAAAAGGCTACATTTTGTGGGATTCCAAATCCATAGAGACAGAAAGTAGATTAGTGGTTGCCAAGGACTGGGGAGGGAGGAATAGGGAGTGACTGCTAATAGGCACAAGGTTTTTTGGGGGGTAATACAAATTTTCTAGAATTAGGTATTGGTGATGATTGTATAACCTTGCAAATCTACTAAGAACCACTGAAATGTGTACTTTAAATGGGTAAATTTTGTGGTATGTGAATTATCTCAATTTAAAAAAAGAATACCTCCTAAAAACTCCTTGATGGTTGAATAATAAAGAATATGAGACATTAGAATGACTGAAACAGGATGCTATGAAATAATTTTTAAAAGGTATAAAATATTTTCTACTATAAAACTTTAAAATCTAATAATTTCTATAGTAGCTGAAAGATGTACAATCTTTTTCTTGTTTGGTGACTGAAAAAGAAAATGTTTGTTGAACCAAAGTCATAGTTAGGTAATGAAGAACAAGTCAAAAACCATGAAAACATGCTGTTCTAATTTTTAACTATTACTATTATAGTTACTGTACACTGAAATTCATTCAGTAGATTAAAAAAAAATCTGTACAGGCAATCAATATTAATGAAATATCTAAAGCAAATTCATAGCCTGAAGAGATTTATGTGATCTTTCTCTATTGCACTTCTAATAGTTTCCAGCTTTAACAAATTGCATAGCTCTAGACCTACAGCCATTTCTGTTGTAGTTATGTGGAAAGTTGCCAAAAAATGTTTCCTGCTAAAACAGCTTTATCCTTTGTCATTTTACTGGTAAGATTCATATAACATTTGACAAATTTGCATAATAAATTTGTAAGATTAAAAGAAGGTTTAATATATACATATTTAAACGTCACTGTTCATTAGGTTAAATAAGACCCACAGTTGAAGTTTGAGGAAGAAAACCCCTAAAGCCCTTTATGTTTGCTTGGCTGTAGTTGGGAGTCATAGCTGGGGCGGGGGGCAGGGGGAGGAGGGGCAGAGAGAGAGAGAGAGAGAGAGAGAGAGAGAGAGAAAACCTTTACATACTTCATCACTTATAAAACCCTAACAAACACAGACAGCCACAAATTCCAGAGCTCTTGCAGTTCATATAACACTAATGTTATTTAAGTGGGACATTATCCAAACCTTAATCATTATCCTGTTTGATAACACCCAGCTTAAACAATAATGTAAGATTATAGCACCATTCTACCTGGCTGAATATTTTTAAAGTGTTGAATTGTCAACTAGCTGTGACATATAGTTGAGGGGGAAATAGGTAAATTTCTACCTATAAATAAAAATGATTTTAAAATGTTAAGTATGTATACATTATATACTTTTAAAATATACAATTAAAGTATGTTAATATGTATATATTAAAGTTTTATTGAGGTATACTTTACGTATCACAGAGTTCACCATTTTAAGTATATAGTTCAATGATTTTTAGTAAATTTACACAGTTGTGCAACCATCGCCACAAAAAGTTCCCTGTTCCTGTTTGAGTCAATCCCCACCACCAGCCCCAGGGAACCACTGACCTGCTTTTTGTGTCTATGGTTTTACCTGTTCTAGAAATTGCATGTAAATCGAATCAATACAATATTTTGTCTTTTTTGTCTGGTTTCTTTCAGCTGACATAAAGTATTTGAGGTTCACCTATTTTGTTGCACGTATTTATATTTTGTTCCTTTTTAATGCTAAGAAGTGTTCCATTTTATGGATATACCACAATTCATTTATTTATTCACCTGTCTTTGGATTGTTCCAAGTTTTTGGCCCTTGCAAACAATGCTATGAACTGCATACAAGTCTTTGTATGGAAATATGTTTTCATTCCTGTTGCATAGATACCTAGGAATGGAATTGATGGATCATATAGTAAGTATATATGTTTAACTGCAAAACTGTTTTCCAGAGTAGATATACTATTTTACACGCACAGCAACAATGTATGAAGTTTCTCTACATTCCTGCCAACACCTGATATTGTCGGTCTTCGTGAGTGTGGGTGTTCTAGTGGGTATAAAATATATCACATTGTGGTTTTAATTTGTATTTCTCAATGACTACTAATGCTGAGTCTCTTTTAATTTGCCTATTAGCTGTTCATGTATTTTCTTTGGTAAAGTGACTATTTCTGTCCTTTGCCCATGTTTTAATTGAGTCATTTGTCCTCTTATTATTGAGTTGTAATAGTTGTTTATATGCTCTGAATACAAGTCTTTTAACAGATGTATGACTTGCAAATATTTTGTCCCAGTCTTTGGTTTATCTTCCCATTTTCTTAATGATATCTTTTGAAGAGTAAATGTTTTAAGAAGCCAGTGCTCGCTTTGGCAGCACATATACAAATGTTTTAAGAAGTCAAGTTTATCGATTTTTTTTGTTATGGATGGGGCTTTCAGAAAAATTTTTGCCTAACCCAAGGCACAAAGATTTTCTTTGGTTTCCTTCTAGAAGCTTTATAATTTTACCTCTTACATTTAGATCTATGATCCATTTTTGAGTTCATTTTTGTTTATGGTATGAGGGAAGGGGTCTGGGTTTTTGTTTTGGGGGCTTTTTTTTTATCCTCACCCAAGGATACATTTTTGTTGATTTTAGAGAGAGAGGAGAGGAGAGGGGAGGGGAGGGGAGAATGGGGAGAGGAGGAGGAGGGAGAGAGAGAGAGAAAAAAAACATGCATGTGAAAACCATCTATCCATTGCCTCCTGTATGCACCCTGACTGGGGATCGAACCTGCAACCTTTTGCTGCACAGGGTAACACGCCAGTCAACTGAGTCACATGGCCAGGGCTGGGTATTTTTTAAATATATATATAAACACCTAATTGTTCAAGCACCATTTGTTGATAAAACTATCCTTTCCCAACTAAACTCTGAATTGCCTTGGAACACTTGTTGAAAATCAGTTGACCATGATGATGTGAGTTTGTTTCAGGACTGTCTATTGTCTTTCACTGACCTATACTTCAATCTTTATGTCAATATTATACTATCTTAATTACTATTAAAATGTCTTTTTAACAAACTTTAAAATGTCTTGAAGTTGGGTAGTGTAAAACCTATCCTACCTTTGTTGTTCTTTCTGAAAATTGTGTTGGCTATTCTGGGTCCTTTGCATTTACATATAAATTTTAGGATGAGCTGGTCAATTTCTACAAATAAGACTGTTAGGATTTTAATAGGAGTTGCATTGAATCTATAGATTATAGGAGAATTGTGATCTTAACAATATTAAGTCTCCCAATTCATAAGCGTGGCATATATTTTCCACTTATTTAAGTCTTCTTTCATTTCTCTCAGAATTGTTTAGTAGCATTTCAGTGTGTATGTGTGTGTGTGTTTCAAAAAAAAGTATCCCTAAAAGCATAACAGATTATCTAGAGCAGATTTAATCTAGAAATTAGTATATATTACCTATTCAAGAATTTTTAAAATATTATTTATTTTTAGACAGAGGGGAAGGGAGGGAGAAAGAGAGGGAGAGAAGCATTAATGTGGTTGCCTCTCACACAGCCCCTACTGGGGACCTGGCCAGAACCCAGGCATGTGCCCTGGCTGGGAACTGAACCAGTGACCCTTTGGTTCACAGGCCAGCACTCAGTCCATTGAGCCACACCACCCAGGGTCAAAAATTTAATTTTGTAATTAGGGCAAAACCTAGAATTTCCACTGCTCTCCCATCCATATGACTCTGGCAGTAGTTTTAAAAAACCTAATTTATATCATCAAAATTATTACTGCTGAGAAAACGCTTTGCACAGAAGGGTTTCTGAGTCAGGAAAGAAGTCCACATCCATAGGAAACAGTCTATATTTTGTTATTTTGCATGTGAACTAAATAAAAGTTTCAGACATCTCAGTGGTATATTTAATTTGAATAGTTCTGATGAAGAACTGCTGCTCATCTTCTCACACAAGGAAAGATCCCATCCCATCCTGGATAATAACAATAACAACCACTTCTGCAATGCTTATTGTGTCTTAGGCACACTTCTAAGCACTTTAAAGAAATGAAGTCATTTAATCTTAATAATAACTCTCAGAGGTAGGGAATATTATTCCTATTTTACACACGCAGAAACTCAAGTCCAGAGAAGTAACTTGTCCAAGGGCATATAGCTGGTTAAGTTGTGGAGCCAGAACACAAACCTAGGCAGTCTAGTTTGCAGAACCCATTCTCTTAACCATCCTGAAGCCTGAAAGAGCAGAGCGTTTCATATAGAGGTATTTTCAGACCTCTGCTTCCAGTAATGGAAGACTGGGTAATTCAGATCAACCCTCCCAGACAACTAGAAAGGCTGAACATAACATTTTAAAAATCTAATCAAATATATCACAGTTAATAAAGGGTAAGGAATTACCAGGCCACAATCCAAAGAAGGCAGAAATCAGAGCAGTAAGCCACATTTGGAGCTTCTTTTATCGTAGCGACATTTGCCAATTCTGGACAAGATGGCTAAGAGGCAGGTCAGCCTTTCTGCCAGTTTCATAAGACTAAGGGAACAAAAGTAAGAGTTCAAGACCTGTCAAGAGTGAGAGTCCCAGCAAAACCCTCAGGATTGGATTCAGGTCCTTAAAAGCTGCCTCCTACAAATGAGGGTGAACCAGAAATAAACCAAAACTTCCATTACTCCAAGAATACCCAGGGTCTTATTTTTGTGGTAGATAGCAATGATCATGAAAGAATTCAGGAAGGAGCCTAAGAGCTACAAAAAAAATGCTTCAGGAAGGTGAGTTGTAAGATGCAGTGTTGCTGCTTTTTGCAGACAGACAGGATTTGCCAAAAGCTATAGCCATCAGTCAAATGACAGATGAATTAGGTCTTTGGTCTCTTCATAACAGAACGTGGTGTGTTTAAGCCACTTGTGTTACACAAAGAATTGGTCTGTATAAGGAACCTGATGGGCTGTCAAATGAGCTTTCAAAATGCTAAACAAAACTGGATATCTCACCGAGGACATGTTTGATAGAAGTGGTCTAGGCTCGTTACAACAAAATTAATTTGCATCTTGGTTATTGGATAGTATCTGGGACTGGTTTAGGCAGAAGATTACAGCGTTTAAATTTATTTTGTTGCCAATTATTGTTTACCAAGTATAATGTTTTACCTTAACAATATGTTTGCTTTTAAAGAATTCTCCTTAACTTGGGGGAAAATTTTTAGAGAGAGGGGAAGGGAAGGAGAAAGAGAGGGAGGAAAACATTGATGTGTGAGAGAGATATCCAGCGGTAGATTCTCACAAGCCCCCAACTGGGGACCTGGCCTGCAACTTGGGCATGTGCCCTGACTGGGAATCAAATTGGCGACCTTTCGGTTCACAGGCCGGCGCTCAATCCACTGACCCACACCAGCCAGGGCAAGGGTCCTCTTTTAATTTTATTTCCCTTAAGTCTAAGTGCCTGGACTTAGCTATTGTGACACCTTTAAATAAATTTGTTTTGAATGCTTCTTGAGCCCATAACAAATGTTTTAAAATTATCCCCTTGCTGCCCTGGCTGGTGTGGCTCAGTGGATTGAGTGCCAGCCTGTGAACTGAAAGGTCGCTGATTCAATTCCCCATCAGGACACATGCCTGGGTTGCAGGCCAGGTCCCCAGCTAGGGATGAGCAAGGGGCAACCAACTGATGCATCTCTCGCACATCGCACATTGATGTTTTGCTCCCTCTTTTTCTTCCTCCCTTCCCTCTCTGAAAACAAATTTTTAAAAATCTTTTAAAAAAATGTTATTTCCTTGCTACATTCCTGATACCTTTATCATTCCTGGGATGGTCTACTGATTAAAAATAAAAATGTAGCATTCCATTTGTATTTATTTTTTTATCTTGCCAAAAAGATCTTCTAATACTGCTAGTACCGGCCAGGGAAATGCTCCAAAACACTATTGGGATCTCCTGCACTAGGGGACTGTCCCCCCACCCCCACCCAATTTTGACTCCTGGCTTCCATCAGCCAAGCTTACCTTGGTGTGGTTTGGATTCAATAGCTGGTTAGCTCTCTGCTGGTAGCAAGCAGTTCATATTGAGATGATTTTTAACACCCAGCAAGTTGTCTTTCTTTATATTGTATCTCTTTCATGTGGCAAGTTGCTTTTAGTATTAGCCTGACTCTTTGCTACTGATGTTTTATTGTTTATTGGTGAATATATCTTCATTAAGAGTTTTTGAAAAACTTATCAAACTCAAATGAATAAGTTTCCTTCATAACTCATTTGTAATTATTCCTAATAAAATGATAAAATGTTTAAAAAGAAAACATTTTGAACTAAATTATATAAAAATATTGCTATAGTATGCAGGTAAATTGTTCTTAGAGAGAGGCTTAGAGACTTAAATAGATATATTAGTAAGAAGAAAGGATGAGTATTAATGAGTTAAATATCTATGTAAGAAGATACAGGAAATAAAAAGTAATAAAATAGGGCCAAAGAAATTTGAAGGAAGGCCATAAAGGGCAGAAATGAATGAACCAGAAAACAAATAGTAGAGAGGAACAATAAGCCAGAGCTCAGTTCTTTGCAACTAATAAAATGGATGGATCCCTGGGGAATCTGATTGAGGAAAATAATAGGTAGCCAGTGTTAGAAAGTAAAAAGTGGATATTATAACTAATCCCACAAATATTAACAAGGTAATAAAAAGATTTTATGAAATCTTTCTACCAATAAATTTGAAAATTTTTATAAGATAAATTTCTAGAAGAATACAATTCACCAAACCAACACAAGAAGAAATAAGAAATTTAAACAGTTATGGAATGGTTAAAGAAATTGAATTTGTAATTGAACTATTAAGCTAAAGAAATAAAATTTGCAACAAAAATCCTTCTCAATCAGATGGCTTTGTCAGCAAATTCTACCAGCTGTTTAAGGCAGAAAAAAATATTAATTTTACACAAGTTGTTCCAGAGAATAAAATAAAAAAGGGCTCACTCCTTGTTTTATAAAGCCAACAACACAGGAAAAGTATAAAACAAAAATGTAAGAAAAGAAGGGAGTGAACACAATGAATGTCAGAATAATGGTTACGTTTAGACAAGAGGGAAGAGGTTGTAATTGGCTAAGGGCAGTGAGGTGGGCCTCTGGGCTGGCAATGCTGTTTCTTGACCTCAGTGGTAGTTTCCACTTATTTACTTTATAATAAATCATTAAGATATACATTTCTGGTTTTTGCACTTTGCTGCAATGTGTTAAATTCATAATAAAAACTTTATCAATATTTAAATTTACAGGACGGGTATCAATTAACAAGAGGATGGTATAAATATTTGTTGACTCTTGTTCTTAGATTTCAGTGGTTTTCTAGGCTCTATCTTTCCTCACTCTAACAGATTTACAACTTCCATATCTTGGAGATTATCTTTTAGAGATTAATCTCTTTAATGTTTACTAGCTTCCAAATTCCGTTAACATGCATTTAACTGGAATAAACAGTTATAATTACATGTTCTCATAAAGACATCTGTTCTTGAATATTCTATACTTCCTAACATGGGACATTGTTTTTAAAATGCAAAATTTAATCTTGGGTGATAACACACAAAGATTAACCGATAATTTGTATGTCTGCAAGGTGCATAATATAAAGACAAACAATATGGGTACAGTTTCATCTGGGACCAAAAAAAATCAACTCAGCAGTTTTTCTGGGAACTTCCACATCTGCTTCCTATCATTGATTATTTTAATCTATTTGTTTTCAGTCTTTGTCTACTCAGCCCTAGTTCAAAACCCAGGCATCTGTTTAGATGTAAAAAGCTTTCACAGTAACAGGAAATTTAACTTAATAATCTGAAATATGAATGGTCTTTTATTAAGGCCAAGTCATTGTATTTATTCTCCATAACTATAGTAGAAGGAACAGCTAAGTGAACACATTTGTAATTCTATTTTGACGCAATTACAAAGCCTGTAATGAACTACGACTGCTCCTATGTGCCTTTCCAAGTGCCTTTTAACATCTCCTTTAAGGTGAATAATAAGCTCCCAAATACAGTGGACTAATACAATTCTGACTCAAATTGTGGACACCCAAACTTTGGTCTGGATATTGTCATCAACTTGATAAACTTAAGTAAAAGTAGTATTTTTATCATAAAATTTCTCACTTTTGGAACATGAGGATTAAATTCCACAGCTCTATGTATTGCTTCCACAGCATTCATTTCTGCTGTGCTTAGTCCTCTTCTTGAGGCTGTTTCTGGAGAGAATCTGTAAGAAAACCACAAAAATGAAGAAATGAATATTAACAAAAATATGGATTTCAATAATAATCTAATCAGAGTTTTCTGGTGAAGCCAAATAACTGCTAAACATCAAATTACAGCCTTTGGTCCAACATATAAGGAAAGTAGCATAAGAAATGGAAACCTTCAAATTTAGGTAATGAAAGACTTCAGGAGAAGTCCATTGAAGGCACACTTTTAAGATAATAAAATATGAAAGGCGACATAGGGATTTCCAGAGAATCTCATGAAATAGAAATACAGTCTTAGCAAACTTTCACAAAAAGGAAACAGGCTGAATATTCTATTCTAAGTCTATCTAGGAGGAGTAATCTAAGGTGAAAGAAAATCATCGCCTTTTGGTTGGTTTCTGAAAGTATTTTTTATGGAATGAAGTGAAATTTGTTAAAGGCAGTCACAAATACAAGGAATACAGAGAAATTCAGAATTATAATCTCAGCACAGATAACATGAAACCTATTCCCCTACCACAGATCTTACCATTATCGTTTTACTACTGTGTACTATACATACTGTCTCTCTGTTTTAGGCATTTAACGGACATAATCCTCATAGAACCACCCTACAGTATTCTTATTCTTACTTTACAGGTGAGGAAGAGACACAGACTGATGAACTTGCCCAAAGATCCACACCTGGTATGTGGTACACTTGAATTTGAGCCTAGGTTTACTTTAGCTCTATAAACCTTGCTCTTTCCACTACATGTAGTAAGAAACCACGGAACCCCATAAGATTGCGTTTTATTGAGAAGGAAGTAGGAAGGAACACAAGCATTGTTTAAAGTCAGTGGATGGAAAACATAACACTGAGTTTAGCAGTCTTTCTAAATTATTGTAGTTCCCATAGCTACTTACTTATCTGAAACAGTCCTTGTCTTCAATAGTGCTGCTGTATAACAGATTGTTGCTGACTTTGGAAGGCTTATATCTGTAATAATAATTTTCAGTTTAGGTAAAAATATCTAAAGATAATTTTTGATAAAAATAATTTCATAGGACAAAGCCAACAGGTATAATACAGTACTAAAAGCATGTAGACATGTAGTTGTACGACCTGAGTTTGAATCTTGATTCTACTATTTACCAGCTATGCATCCTTGAACTAGTAGCAACATTTTATTTTTTTTTAGCGTTAATGTCGCACTTTAATTCAGAAGTCAATGTAATAGTTTAATACATGTAGTTAAATTGAAAAATGTTAGTGAAACAGGAGCGGGCTTTGTTTTCCTAGTATTAACTTCTTTAACCTCAGCTTTTTCTTCTCAAAATAGAAAAATAGTACTTTTCTGGCAGAGATTAAATTAAATTATGTCTGTGAAAGCCCTCGGCACAATGGTGAAAAGTACTCAACAAGTGTTTATAATAATCTGCTTTCAACAATATTATTCAGGGAAAAAGACACAGTATAGTTAGAACTACTATGTAAAAACTCCACCTACTCACAGAGAAAAACTAAGATTCGAAAAAACAATAGGAATATTTAATAGTAGTTAAATCCATGTGATACAACCATGGGTGATTTTAATATTTTCTTCTTCCTGTAATTTTGTACTTGCATTTTCTTAAATGACAATTTTCTGAAAATTAAAAAATTAATCTGGAACTGTAATAAAATTAATTATGTAAGTCTTTTCCTAAAGGGTGCCCAAAATAGCCCTGGCTGGTGTGGCTCAGTGGATTGGGCATTAGTCTATGAACCAAAAGGTCACTGGTTCGATTCCTAGTAGAAGGAAACCATCAACAAAAGAAAAAGGCAACCAAGTGAATGGGAGAAGATATTTGCAAAGGATATCTATGATAAGGGGTTAATAACCAAAATATATAAAGAACTCATACAACTCAACATAAAAAAATCCAATTAAAAAATGGGCAGAGGACCTGAATAGACATTTCTCCAAAGAGGACATCCGAATGGCCAACAAACACATAAAAAGATGCCCAACATCACTAATAATCAGCAAAATGCAAATCAAAACCACAACAAGATATCAATTCACACTAGTCAGAATGGCTATTACCAAAAAGACAACAAAAAATATGCGCTGGAAAGGATGCGGAAAAAAAGGCACCCTTGAACTCTCCTGGTGGGATTGTAAACTGATGCAGCCACTATGGAAAACAGTACGAAGTTTCCCCAAAAAGTTAAAAATAGAACTACCATGTGACCCAGCAATCCCACTTCTGGGCGTTTGTTTGAAGAAATCAAAAACAAATTCAAAAAGATATGCTTCCCTATGTTTGCTACAGCATTATTTACAAGGGCCAAGTATGGAATCAACCTAAGTGTCCACCGATAGACAAATGGATAAAGAAGATGTCATACAAATATACAATGAAATATGACTCAGCCATAAAAAGGAATGAAATCTTGTCATTTGCTACAACATGGGTAGACCCAGAGGGTATCATGCTAAGTGAAATAATGTAGAGAGAGAAAGACAAATGCTGTATGATTTCACTTACATGAAAAACAAAATAAAGGAACAAACCAAAAAACAGAAACAAACGTACAGATACAGAGAACAAACTGATGATTGCCAGGTGAGAGGCAAATGAGCCAAAAAGGTGAAGGGGATTAACGAGTACAAACTGCTGGTTATAAAACTGGTCGTAGAGATGTGAAATACAGCATAGGAAACACAGTCATATGGGTATTAGCCTTATCATGGTGATTGCTTCATAAGGTATATAAATGTCTAATCAATATGTTATACACCTGAAACTAATTTAATATTGTATGTCAACTATAATTTTTTTAATGAAAAAAATAATGCCCAAAATAATATTATTAGGAGAGTAAGGCCACAGAATTCCCTTGAAGTTTTAGGTTCTAGAGTTACACAGGCAAATGGAGAACTAAAGAAGTAAATTGCTTTTAACTTCAGAATTCCAGAATGTTAAAAACTGGGGACCCATAAAAATAACTGAAAACATAAGAGCATATCAAAGTTGTTAGTTTTATTTTATTTTTAATGAATCAGGTCCTATCTGATGTTTTATATTTGATTCCTAAGCTTGTTCATCGTAAGTATCATAAGCAGGCCTTGCATCTGATAAGTTACATATGGAAAGGATTTTTCATAAATTTCTCCATGAGCCCACACTATTCTGAAGCACTTCCTAAGAATTCCAGATGTTTAAAAGAAATAAACTTCTCTTTCCAAGTGTAACACATTTCAAACCTTCCAAGTCATGGGGATTCCCAAGCTAATTTGTAGAAACTTACAAATGGACAAATGTAAATAAATGACTGATATATTCTCTTATAGTGAAAGATACCATCAGAAACATTATGCCAGTTAGGATGTGTTCAGCTTGGGTTTAAAAACTGATGTTTCACTCAGAATGAGGAGAAAAGCTATGTCTCATAAAAATTCTCCCAACTCTCTGTGTTAAATTTTCCCTGTTATAGTACAATAATAAAAATAGCCAATATATTGACTTCTTACTATTGAAAGACTAGTAAACAAAGAAATGGAATATCTGACTTTAAGTTCAGGCTTGCCACTTACTGGCTGGAAGACCTTACCTTATTATTTAACCTTCCTCAACTCCAGTTTCCTTATTTACTAACTGGAGATAGTAAAAATACTTGTCCTACAGCTCACAAGAGTATTATAAATATCAGATAAGATAAATTACACTTTGTAACTAAAAAGCATTGTAAAAATGTTATTCTCAATTACTCTTATACATCTGCTAAGAAACTTCTGTAGGCCTTCCCTGACACTCTAAAACAAATGAGGTAGCATCCTATGTGCACAGCATGCCATACTTTTCCAATTATCTCGCCTAACACACCATGCTTCAATATAACTACTATTCATTTGTGTGTCTGTTTCACTACACTGCAAATCCTATGTGAGCTAAGTCCATGTCTTTTCGTTCACCACTGTATGCCAAGTGCCTCACTTATATCAGGCGCTCAACAAACAAATGCGGACTGAAGAAAAGCTCCTCCTTGCAAGCTTTTGCTTCAAAAATTCCTGATAATGAAGATTCTTTTAAAAAATTACTCAGTAAATTTATTGGAGTGACACTGGTTAATAAAATCATATAGATTTCAAGTGTACAACTCTATGATTCATCACATGTATATTGCATTGTGTGTTTACCACAAGTCAAATGTCCTTCCATCGCCATATATTTGACCCCCTTTATCCTTTACTTCCCTCCACCTCTCTTTCCCCCTGGTAACCACCACTCTATTGTCTGCATCTGTGATTTTTTTGTATGTTTGTCTTGTTTGTTCATTTGCTACTTTCAGTTTTATATCCCACATATGAGTAAAATCATATGGTTCTTGTTTTCCATGTTATTTCGCTTAGTAAGACATTTTTCAAGATTTTTAGAAGTATTTTTTTAATTTTGTATTAGTTTCAGTATAGTGGTTAGGCAGTCACATACTTTACAAAGTGTTCCCCCCAATATTTCCAATACCCACTTGCCACCATACATAGTTATTACAATTTAATTGACTATATTTCCTATGCTGTACTTTACATCCTCATGACTATTTTGTGTAGTACCAATTTGTACTTCTTTTTTAAAAGATTTTATTTATTTTTAGAGAGAGGAGAAGAGAAAAAAAGAGGGAGAGAAACATCGATTGGTTACCTCTTGCATGTCCCCAACCAGGGACCCGGTCCACAACCCAGGCCTGTGCCCTGACTGGGAATCAAACTGACCCTTTGGTTCACAGGTGCTGGTGCTCAGCCCACTGAGCCACACCAGCCAGGGCCCAAGTTGTACTTCTTAACCCCTTCACCTTTTTCATCCAGTCCCACAGCCCCCCTTCCCCTTAGACAAACATCAGTCTGTTTTGTATATCTATGAGTCTGTTTCAATTTTGTTCATTTATTTTGTTCTTTAGATTCCACATATAAGTGAAATCAGGCAGTATTTGTCTTTTCTGACTGACTTCTCTTAACACAATACTATCTAGGTCCATCCATACTGTCACAGATGGAAAGATTTCATTCTTTTTTAGGGTCGAGTAATAGTCCATCTTATGTACTTGTATGTATCACAGCGTTTTAATCCACTCATCTATTGATGGGCACTTTGGTTGCTTCCACATCTTGGCTATTGTAAATAATGCTGCAATGAATACAGGGGTGCATATATTCTTTCAAATTAGTATTTCGATTCCTTTGGATATATACTCAAAAATAGAATCACTGGTTGATAAGGCAGATCCATTTTTAATTTTTTGAGGGACCACCATACTGCTTTCCACAGTGGCTGCAGTAGTCTGCATTCCCACACAGTGCACAACAGTTACCTTTACTCCACATCCTCACTAACACTTTGTTGATTTGTTGATGATAGCCATTCTGACAGATGTGAGGTGGTATCTCACTGTGGTTTTAATTTGCATTCTTTAGGAGATCCTTAATAGCAATTTGTACCCATTGATTCTAAATATTGACTGGTAAGAATGGTAAGAGAAATTCACAGAAATACTAGAATAGGATCACGTTTAGGATTATATTAATTTTTAAAAATACTTTAACCATGCTTTCAACTGAAACAGATATCACTCACCATCATATTTTGCTAAGACTGCCTGAACATCTGCATAGGCCTGTAATTCTAAAAGTGATTCTAGGAGATTTTCATGGATGTTCAACATGGTAAGAGGAGGAAATTCTTTCATCAACTGTATATTAAAAGGAAAAAGAGATTAAAATCATAACACAGAAACTCAATAGAGCTGAATCAAATTTATTAAAGTAGAAATTCTTTTGTTTCTTAACAAAACTGTAGAGACTCACCCTTAATAAATGTATGTAGATTAAATAAACATTTTCATAAAAACCACCAATTAAAAAACAGTGATTTTACATTAAAAAATGGCAACTCAAATTACATTTTGAGCTTTTGGAAGAATATAAAGGTCCAGTCATCAAATTCACTTACATCTCTCATTATTTTTACTGCTTCTCTTATTCTTCCTAATTTTCTTGCACACATCGCCAATCTTCTTTTAATATATACCAGCACATTGGTATCTCTCCCTATTTAAAAAAAATGACACAGCTATCATTTTTGTGTTATGATTTGCTATTAACATATCCATTAATTTCATTTGCTTACTCTGGAAGGTTTAATTAAAATTAAATTGTGTCAGAATGATACAGTATTAATGATTGTTGTATCTGGGTGATGAACATTGAATGGGTATTCACATGCTGCTCTATTTGTGTGTGTTTGAAGTTTTTTTATATTAAAAGATTAATATATATAGAATTACCTCTAATTTTACCTCTAATAATAAGTAATCTGAGAACAGTAAACATATAAAGTAATCAGTATACGTGATAAATACATTTTAACATTAACAAAAAAACACATACATTAATAGGAAGAAATAACATTAACCTGTGTGTTTTAAGTTTCTACATAAACAATCTATTATTTTAATATTCTCTATTGTTTTAACTGACACAAGATTTCCAAAACAAAATTTCCATGGCTAGTGCAAGCTTTTGCTCAATAGCTAGAACTAATAAATATAAAAGTACTTCTAGAAAAAGCTAACAAATATTTCTGTAACTATCTTATCACCATATTTGAGATTATACAAGGACAAATGGCATAATGCTTTTATGGATGCAGTTTTGTTAGTTCCAGGCTGCAAAATTTAAAATTCCCACAGTTGTATGTTATAACAGCATGCATTAATGAAACATACAGTATACATCAATATTTAGTTTAGAGAGGAAACTACCCAAATTTTAATTTCCACAAATAAAAGATTTAGAACTTAACTGCTAGCAAATAGTGCATTATATAAACATATTTCAATTTATTGCCCACTATCTGCCAAAATCATGAAACTAAAACTCTCTGGCCACAAAAAATCGCAGGAAGCAGCAGTACTACAGATTTTTATTTTTTTTAGTTGTTATGTTTTATGGTTTTTCAAATTCTCTTCTTTTTCTTTCTTTCTTTCTTTCTTTCTTTCTTTCTTTCTTTCTTTCTTTCTTTCTTTCTTTCTTTCTTTCTTTCTTTTTAGAGAGAGGGGAGGGGAGGGAGAAAAAGAGGGAGAGAAACATAAATGTGTGGTTGCCTCTCATGGGCACCCTCACTGGGGTCCTGGACGGCAACCCAGGCATGTGCCCTGACTAGGAATCGAACTGGCGACCCTTTGGTTCTCAGGCCGGCACTCAGTTCACTGAGCCACACCAGCCAGGAGTACGATAGATTTTAACGCATTTGGTAAAAATTGTCTCACTCATAACTGGGAGACTATCCCTATGGGTGGAAAGAAAGGAACTCAGTTGCTATGGCCCACATGATCTCAAACACACCAGAGAAAAATCAACCAAAGAACAAATCCATGCCAAGTACCAGGCTGGTTTTTGTGCTAAAGGGACCACTGCTGGCACTATATGGAAATACACACAGTCTGAAAAGCAAACCAAATGATGTCCCTCTAGGACTGCTTAGGGTTAGGGTGAGGATAAAGGTTAATAGCTACTTATCATTACTGGAAGGCTCTCATGGCTCCATTTGAGTTGTGTTTCTCCAATGACCAGCCCAATTCTCACATGAAATAAATTACTATTAAGTCTTAGAGCAGCACATCTCTCAATAACCAGAGCAGATCTGTTCCCGTGAGCATTCTCTAGCTAATACATATTTCTGTCTTGTTGGCCTGTAGGTATTATGAATAGATTCTCTCTCAGGAAAAGTAGCTAACCTTAAGTATTAAGTTTATTATTGTTTCGTGTTTTAAACATAAAAGAGCCAATTGCAGGGACTAAAAGACAGGTAAAAATTAGTTCGAATTTGCTTACTCAGTTGGGCTTCGTGCTGAGGACTTTGGTGCTGGCACTGCTGTGACCGCCTGTAAATAGTCTCTCCTGCCTTGAGTGCCTGTCTAAATAGCCTTTCAGCATCTACAATAGTTGTTGCTTCTTCCTCAGCCAGTAGAACATATGCAGTGGCACAGCTATGAAGAAAGTAAGCAAGACGATTTTAAGTAAAACAGTAAGGCAATTATTTTCTCTCAGGTATGTCCCTTTGCTCTATGTCACACTGCCCTACCTTTCCCTACACTTTCCATCTCTTGAAGAATAAAAACAACTTCATTCAATATTTTAATTTATTAGGGACATATTGGTACATTCTTTATGTCTTGTTTCCACGATTTTTCTCCTTTCCTATCTTCATTCTCCTCTCTTCACTTTCTATATCCATTCTCTGATCCTTTGTCCCATATTTTCTTTTTGTGGCAGGGGAAAGAAAAGAAGATACACGCATATAAAGAACTATCTGAAAAGTAGTTCAAAAGGACTATGCACTCTAGTGGTCATGCCTACTCTTAGTCATTATATACTTTTTAATGTCCATCTAATAGATAATGGAGGTATAGGAGAGGGTGACGATTAAGAAGAAAGTCTCATGGCTAACTAGGCACCTTTACCATTTGACTCAGAAACATATTCCAGGACTAGCCCTTTTCCCCTCCACTGAGGATTCCCTCTTTGTGCTGCCCCATCCTCTCTTCGACGTAACCACAATGGTACTGCAACTAAACTTCCCTCAGTCTGCAGTCCCGTCTCCCCTCCTACACACCTACTCTCACTTGTCACACGCATGCTGACTCCAAGTTTCCTTTTCTTCACCTGCTAAAAGACAGATTTCTCTTTATGTCCTTTTAGTCAAAAGCTGACTAATAAGACAAACTAACATGAGGGCAAGAAAAGAGAAATAGAAAGTTTCCTTTGTATTCCCAGAAATAACTAGTATCTCTTCTTGAGACAATGTCCTAGTTCCGAGGATTTAAGCACGGATCGTCCAGTATTGTGATCACTGGCCACATGCAGTTATTGAGCACTTGGAATGTGTCTAGTCCAGAATGAGATGCACACCAGTCAGAGTATGGTCAGTGTAAATTGCGCACTGAATTCTGAAGACTTAGAAGAATGTAAAATACTTCATTAACAGTTTACTTTTAATGTTGAATATATGTTATTTTAATATTTTTAATAGGACTAAATAAAACGTATTATTCAAATTAATTTCACCAGTTTCTTTCCATTTTTAAAAAAATTTAAAGATTTTATATATTTTATCTTTAGTCAGAGGGGGAAGAGGGAGAGAAACATCAACGTGTGGTTGCCTCTCGCGCGCCCCCTACTGGGGACCTGGCCCACATCCCAGGCATGTGCCCTGACTGGGGAATTGAACCTGCGACCCTTTGGTTCCGCAGGTCTATACTCAATCCACTGAGCTACACCAGTTGGGGCTCTTTTCACTTTTTAAATGTGGCTACCAGAAAATTTAAAGTTACATATATGGTTTGCATTACAACAGGGGCAATATTCTTGGTAAAAGAACAAAGCGGCCACAAAACAAAAATGATGGCAAGATAGCAATCAAAATACTGGGGACAAGACAGGTTTTTCAGATGTAGAAAAAGCAAATCATAACATTTCAGGATCCTTCGACTAATACCCTGATTTGAAGTATATAATAATTTGACTAATCAACAGAAATTTCTTTATTATATTATATTGTATTAAAGTTAATCTAGCTGTCTTATGATTTAATTACTGTAGCTTAATTATAAATTTTGAAATCAGGAAGTGAGTCCTCTAACACTTTCTTCTTTTACAAGACTGTTTTGGCTATTTGAGGTCTCTTGTAACTTCATTTGAATTTTAGGGTCAGCTTATCCTTTCTGCAAAAATAGCTATTAAAATTTTGATAAGGGTTGCACTGAATTTATAGATCAACTTGAGGAGTACTGCTATCTTAACAATAGTAAGTTTTCAATCCATGAACATGGAATGTCTTTCCAATTTATTTAGGTCTTCTTTAACTTCTTTCAACAATACTTTGTAGTTTTCAGTGTACAAGTCTTGCGCCCCCTTGGTTATATTTATTCTTACGTATTTTAGTATTTTTGATGCTATAGTAAATGGAATTGTTTTAATTTCCTTTTCATATAGTTCATTGGTAATAGATAGAAATACAACTTTTTAGAAAATTTACTATTTAATATTTTTAAAGGATTTTATTTTTAGACAGAGGGGAAGAAGGGGGAGAGGGAAACATCAGTGTGTGGTTGCCTCTAGCACACCCCCTCCTACTGGGAACCGGGCCGGCAACCCAGGTATGTGCCCTGACTGGGGAATCAAACTGGCGACCTTTTGGTTCACAGGCCACCACTAAATCCACTGAGCTATACCAGTGGGGCGCAATTTAGTTTTATATGTTGATCTCATAAGCTCTAATAGTTGTGTGTTAAAGAATCTTTAAGATATTCTGCATGTTAAGATTATGTCATCTGTGAACAGAGATAGTTTCACTTCTTTTCCAATTTGGAAGCCATTTCCCCCACTTCTTCTTGTCTAATTGCACTGGTTTGCCCTGGCAGTGCAATGCTAAAAAGTGGCAAGAACAAATATTCTTGCCTTATTCTTGATTTTAGGACAGCTTTCAGTCTTTTATCCTTAAAAATGTAGTTAGCTATGGGTTTTTCACATGTCTTTTATTAGTTTCAGGACATTTCCTTCCATTCCTTGTGTTTTTTAGTGTTTTTATCATAAAATGGCGTTGGATTTTTTCTGCATCAATGGAAATGACCGCGCGGTTTTGTCCTTTGTTCTATCTGTGCGGTGGCATATACATTGACTAATTTTTCATGTTAAACCATCCTACTTTCCTGAGATGAATCTTACTTGATCATGTTATATCATCTTTTTTAATATGCTGCTAGATTCGATGTGCTAGCATTTTGTTGAGGATTTTTGCATCTATATTCATAACATTAGTCTAATATTAGACTAATTATTACTAATACTATTAGTAATATTATTTTACTAATAATATTATTTATTAGTAAATAATATTTATTATTTATTAGTATAAATATTTATTAGTATTATTACTAATATTATTAGTAAAATGTTATTAGTCATAACATTTGTTTCTTGTGATGTCTTTGTCTGGTTTTGGTATGAGGGTAATACTGACCTCATAGAGTGAGTTAGAGATTTCACTGATATGTGGAATCTAAAAAACAAAATAAATGAACAAGCATAGGAGACTCATAGATACAGAGAGTATTTTGACAGATACCAGATAGTTGGGGTTGGGGGATGAGTGAAAAAGAGAAGGGATTCATAACTACAAACTGGTAGTTACAGAACTGTCACAAGAATGTAAAGTACAGCACAGGGAATATAGTCAATAATATTGTAATAACTATATATGATGTCAGATGGGTACTAGATTTATCAGGGTGGTCATTTTGTAGGTTATAAAAATGTCTAATCACAGGGTAGTACAACTAAAACTAATACTGCATGTCAATGGTAATTTAAAAATTAAAAAAATGTTTTAAAAAATTTTTTAAAGAATGAGTTAGGAAGATTTATGTCCTCTTCTATTTCTTTGAGGAGTTTGAAAGGGCTGGTATAAATTCTTCAAGGGTTTGGGAGAATTCACTAGTGAAGTGATCTAGTCCTGAGCTTTCTTTGTTTGAAGGTTTTAAAATTACTCATTCAATCTCCTTGCTCATTATAGGTCTATTCATATTTTCTATTCCTTCTTGAGTCAGTATTGGTAGTTTGTGCATTTCTAGGAATTTGTTCATTTCATCCAAGTTTTCTAATTTGTTGGCATACAATCGTTCATAGCATTCTCTTATAATCTTTTAAATTTCTGTAAGTTCAGTAGTAATGTCCACAATTTCATTCTTGATTTTAGTACTCTGTCTTTTCTCTTTGATTGGTCAGTCTAGCTAAAAGTTTGTCAGTTTTGTTGATCTTTTCAAAAACCAACCTTTGATTTCACTGACTCTATTGTTCTTCTATTCTCTATTTTGTTTGTCTCACTCTAGTCTTTATTACTTCCTTCCTTTTGCTTGGAGTTTAGTTGGTTCTTCATTTCCTATTTCCTTAAGGTATAAAGTTAAATTATTGATTTGAGATCTTTCATTTTTATTAATGTAGGTGTTTACAACTATAAATTTTCCTCTGAGCACTGTTTTTGCTGTATCTCATAAATTTTGGTATGTTTACATTTAAGTAATTAATAATAAGAACAAACTTGTTTCTGCCACTTTCCTATTTGTTTTCTATATGTCCTTTCTTTTTTGTCTGCATTTCCTGTATTACTGCCTTTTTTGGGTGTATTAGATATTTTCTAGTATACCATTTTGATACCCTTCTTATTTCTTTAACCATAGGTTTTTAGTTATTTTTTAGTGGTTAATAGTTTAAAAACCTAGTTTAAATTAATATTGACTTAGTTTTAATATTTATATTTAATATTTAATTAATATTTATTAATATTAATATTTAATATATAAAACTTTGCTCCTATGTAGCTCTTCCCACATCCCTTATGTTGTTATGGTCACAAATTACATCTTTATAAACTCTATGTCCATCAACATAGACTTATAATTATGGTTTACATAGCTGTCTTTTAAATCATATAGAAAAAAGAACTGCAAACTAAAAGCACATTAATGTTGACTTTCATAATTGCCTATGTAATTACTTTTACTGGTGCTCCTTATTGTTTTGTGTGAAGTCAAGACTGTCTAGTATTCTTTTATTTAGCCTAAAGGACTCCTCTTAGCACTTCATGTAGGACAGGTCTACTAGCAATGAATTCTCTCAGTTTCTATTTATCTGGGAATGTCTTAATTTCTCCTTCATTTTTGAAGGATAGGTTTGTTGGATTATAGAAACTTTAGTGCTCAGGTTTTGTTTTTGGTTGTTTTTTTTTTTCTTTCTTTCAGAACTTTGTCTTCCTATTGCCTTCTGGTTTCTACGGTTTCTGATGAGAAATTAGCTGTTAATCTTTTTGAGGATCCCTATACATGATGAGTCACTTCTCTCTTGCTGCTTTCAGAACTCTTTCCTTGTCTTTGGCTTTCGAAAGCTTGATTATGTCTTATTGTGGATATCTTTGAGCATATAATACTTGGGGTTCATTAATCTTCTTGTATGTGTGGATCCATGTCTTTCATTCTTTGATGGATTTTTTTCCAGCCAATGTTTTTTCAAATATTCTTTCTGCCCCTTTCTCTCTCTCCTCTCTTTCTAGGACTCCCTTATACATAGGTTGGTATGCTTACTAGTGTATCATAGCTTTCTTAGGTTCTGTTCATTTTTCTTCATTCCTTTATTTTTATTGCTCCTCAGACTAGGTAATCTTGATTGACCTAAAGCCAGTTTGCTGATTCTTCCTTCTGCCCACTCAAATCTGTTGCTGAACCCATATGGGAAATTTTTTATTTTAGTTATACTCTTCAACTCTAGAGTTTCTATTTAGTTCCTTTTAATTATTTCTACCTCTTTACTGATATTCCCTAATGGTGAGACATCATTCTCTTGGTTTCCTTTAGTTCTTTGAACATGGCTTCCTTTATCTCTCTAAGCTTTTTAAAAATAGTTAATTTAAAGACTTTGTCTAGAAAGTCCAAAGCTTGGGCTCCCTCAAGGAAAGTGTCTTTTCTGTGTATGGTGCATATTTTGTTTCTTTGTGTCTTATAATTTTTTCTTGAAAACTGGAAAATTTGAGTACTATGATCTAGAAACTCTAAAAACCAGATTTCTTCTCCTTCCCAAGGTTTATTGTTGTTGTTCGGGGTACCTGTTTATTTAATGACTTCTTTGAACTAATTTTGTAAAGTTTGTACTCTCCATAATGTGTGACCCGTGATGTCTCTGCTCCTTTAGCTTAGTGGTCAGCCAGTGATTTGACAGAGATTGCCTTAAACACCTGGAACCAAAAACAAAACAGAACAAGTCTTTGCAGATGAGTTGTGTGCGTGTGTGTGTGTGTGTGTGTGTGTTGGGGCACACCTTCAACATTCAGTCAGTCAGTTTACAATTCTATCTTAGCCTTCAGTTTCTATTTGTACAGAACCTGAAATTTAGACATGAGAGCTTATAACCTTCTGAAGCATTACCTTGGGCATGTGTGTAAACTTTGAGATTTCCAGGAACATGTGGGAGTTTTTCAAAACCTTTATTTTCCAAAGTATCTCATTCCCCAGCCTTTCCTCCAAAGCATTCTGTTTTGTCTATTGTTTGTCCTAACTTTTACCCCTTGCTCCAGGCAGAAGGGACTAATGTATTTGCCTTTAAATGTCTTAACAAATGCCCCCCAATGTTGTTGTGTCAGTGCTGGGAGCGTTAGGATTTAACCTAAATGAAGGCAGGTCCCTTGAGCTGGGCCTTCAGGGAGCCACCAGACATTTCAGGTTACTACAAATTTTGATTAGTTTCTAGAGTTTCAATAAAGTTGATTTACTGCTTTTGGAATTCCCTACACTGCCATTTTTTGTTCCACTCCGGGAAGGTCTTCTTAATAAGGATAATATATCTGTGAGGGAGAGAGAAGAAGGGATACAGGGGACGACGCTAAATTCACATTATTCAGGAAGCATACCTTGATTAATTCCAACTAGGGCCATATTTTTACTCTTGGCATTTATTTAGTATTAGATTAATACTTATGGATCTGTCCCATTTAAATATTAAGCCGACTTATGATTTAACATTTTATCTTTTCAAAACATAAAGTTAACACAAACAGCTATAAAAAATAAATGCCGTTAACATGAAAAAATTAAGTTAGAACTACATTTTATTATTTTCAATCTCCATCTCATGCCTCTAATCCCATTAACAACTGAAGTTCTCAGGGCTGAATGAATGTTTTAAATGAGTGATTTAAATGAAAAACAAAATTAAAACAGGTGACATAGTATTTTAGTACTCTTTAACTATCAAATATTATCACCAATTAGATCAGCACTCTCCATTTTAAGAAGTATTTCTAGCATAACTTCTATTCAAAAGCATAGATCAATCGACAATTTCAGAAGCCAATACATACATCAGTGAATACTGCAAATTTTGTCTCTAGTATGCAAAAGGAGAAAGGAGGCTGCTAATGATCCAAGTGTCTTAGGAACAGACAAAGGAAACATTAAATCATTTGCCTGGGTTTCCTTCAAAACAAACTTATTTTCCATATGTTTCAAACTTACTCATTGTTTAATTCTAAAGCTTGGTAGGCTGCTTTGATTCGAGCTGGAGGATTTCTTTCCCTCCATGCCTTCTGCATAACTGTAGGAAAAATATTTCAAAAAGTAGATGAGATGGTAAACATAAATAATCTTATGCAAAACATGATGAGCTAAAAAAGCAAACAAAGACTTAAATAACATGCACTTAAATGTAAGAAACAAGAAATTGGGGAGCTAGCTCACATCATATGAGAAATTTACATTAAATTTGGCAGCTTCACATATAATAAAAATAAATGTTGTTTTTCTCTTCTATTTAAATAGCAATACATAAGTTACTTAATCAAATTAATTACATTATTATTAAACATGAACATTTATATATCTAAATGCATATTAAAATTGAGTTTGAGTGACATTAGATTATAATCAACACAAAATATTCTAGTTCCTTATCATTTTGAAAAGGTTCTTTGGAACTTCTAGAAATATATAAAACACTTACAAGCAAAGACTTTGTCTAAGCAATGATTCAATCCAGGAAGAATGTCTGAATTTGTATTTTGTATTAAAGGCAGAATGGGGGATTAATTTAGAATATAGTATATTTACAGAAAATGCTGCTCTCTACCAAGATTCAACAAAAGCCTGAATTAGAATCTCTCTAAAATAGCAATTTTAGTTCTGCTACCATTTACAGTACCAAACAAAATTTCACACTAAGTAAAGTTTCTTAAAAACTAAATAATGTAGATTCATGAAACTATCTGGCCTATTTCAAGTTTGATAAGAAAAATAGAGAATCTATAAATGTTGCTTTTGGAACAAAACCTACAACTGTCCAGAAAGAATAATGTGGAAAATGTTTGAGTTTTCCTTTGGAAACAAAATATTAGTCTTGGCTTAGAAAATGAGACAATATATTCTTCTGGTGTAACAAAAATACATCTCTGACATCAAACATGTCACCAGCTAGCTGACAGATAATGCTTCCTGAATTTGACAAACTGACACACATCAGCACCCATCTGATAAAAACCAGGTAAAGAACAGCATTTTGCTGAAACATTAAAATATAACATAAAATTAATGCCCTGCCTGGTGTGGCTCAGTGGACTGAGTACCGACCTGCAAATCAAAAGGTCACCAGTTCCATTCCCCACTCAGGGTACATGCCTGGGTTACAAGGTCCCCAGTAGGGGGTGTGCAAGAGGCAGCCATACATTGATGTTTCTCTCCCTCTCTTTCTCCTTCCCTTCCACTCTACCTAAAAATAAAATAAAAAACCTTTTAAAAAATAAGTAAAATAAACATAAAATTGGGTATAATATTAGATGCCATTTTTGGTGATGGGCTCTCTTCTATAAGTTACATGATATTCACAAGTCAATTTTTTTTTAAAGATTTTATTTATTTTATTTTTAGACAGAGGGGAAGGGAGGGAGCAAGACAGGGAGAAACATCAATGTGTAGCTGCCTCTTGCGCACCCCCTACTGGGGACCTGGCCCGCAACCCGTCCATGTGCCCTGACTGGGGAATGGAACTGGCAACCCTTTGGTTCACAGGCCAACACTCAATCCACTGAACTACACCAGCCAGGGCCACGAGTCAAATTTTGACACTGAATCTTTACCAACATTTTAAATGGTTTGGCTTTTTTTTTTTTAAGATTTTATTTATTTATTTTTAGAGAGAGGGGAAGGGAGGGAGAAAAAGAGGGAGAGAAACATCAATGTGTTGTTGCCTCTCGTGCACCTCCTACTGGGGGCCTGGCTTGTGTGTGACTGGGAATAGAACTGGCAACCCCTTGGTTCACAGGCTGGCACTCAATCCACTAAGCCACACCAGCCATGGCTGGTTTGGTAGTTTAGTGTATTAAGTATATATTATAATTTATTTAACCCATTCTCTTTTGACAGGTAATTAAGTTACACCCATTTTTTTGCTGAATAGAAATATTGTGATAAACACCTTTTAATATCTATCTTTGTATACCTGAAGTGGGATGGTTGTTTAAAATGTATGCATCTTTTAAAAGATTTTGAATGTGTACTTGAAAACTTCTCTCAATAAAATCCATTAATTTACTTTATTTCAGGCAATGTAGGAAAGTGACAGATTCCCTATGGCCTTACCAACACTGAATAATATTAATCTTTGTTAATTCATGAAAACTATCTCATTTTCATTTACATTTCTTTCATTTCTAGTAAGGTCATCGAATCCACCTTTAAGCATTTTTTTCTTAGTCTTTTATCTTCAACTTCTCTATCCAGCTTTTCAACATTATTCCTCACTACCAATGCAGTTCTAAGTCAAAGGGGAAATTAAGTAAATGAAGAAAATATATATTTCCTTATAAAAAAAGGTTTAGGAATAATTTAAAGCAAAATGCTGGTTTAGTATTCAACTGTCTGCTTTAAGAGCTCTTGATATACTTTAAAAATAACAAGCAGTTAGCAATTCAATCGAATTTATTTATTTTTCAAGTTAAATAATATTCTAACATGCTAACAAGCAGAAAAGACACTAACATTTATCCCTAGACCAGGGGTCACACATATAAATGCTTACAAAGACCAGGGAGAAAACATAAGTGAATGAACTAAAAACATGCACTGTCTAAAGGAGAGAATCACGGCTCAGGTCTAACTCATTATTGCCAAGTGGAAAGGCAGGTCCGAGTTTGCCATATTTTCCAAGCTTCTAAAAGTGTAAATCTGAATTTTAATGTTAAGTCTCCTAATTTTTAAATGTTGAAAAAAAAACCCCATGAAAACGAATTATTCAAAAATACTACTGGCTGACCCCAAGGATATGTCTGTTTTCTCTTTTAGATAAATCAACAGGAAGAGAACAAAATCTACTAATGTAGTAATTCCTGATGACAATAATCAAGAGAAATTTGTCACGTCACACAGAAACACACATTTGTCTTTTTTGAATCTAAATCTACAGATATACATGATTACCTTTGTGTGAGTGTCTAAAAAGATCAATATGAAACCAACAGCCCATTTCCATATTATCATTCACAGATAAAGTCTGTCCTTAAATTCAGTCTTTAGCTGGGATTATGTATACATGAACCTTTGCAAGGATCAAAATGGGATACATGGTTTTAAAAGAATCAATTTCTAAAACCTGAACTTTACAAGACTCTTTCCTATAACTGATCTACCAGAAGATATTTCTCTGATTGGTCTATGCATCATGCAGGTTTTCTATCCTATCCAATGTCTGCTCCCCCACACCCCACAAGATATAGTCCTTTCTCCTACTTTACAAAAGGAAGGCTTACTTCTCACCCACCATGAATCTTTCCAAGGTGCACTGCTGCTCTACAGTGTAGACATTAAAAATCTCCAGGTGCTAAAGGGACAATTCAAAGTTCTAGTTTGGGAACTGCCATTTTTAATCAAGGAACCTATGTTAGGGATTCCTCCTTTCGCATATTTCTTTTAATGGTGAAGCTCAGCATTAGAATTAGGATACTCTGGCCTTTAGATGCACTTAATTCAAGTATACTGTTGAGTGGGGAAGGAGTGATAATTTGTGTCATTTCCATTTATCAGCATCCCTCTCTCCTTACTATCAAAGAGTGCATTGCTCCTCTGGGAATGTCCCCTCACAGTAAGGCAAAAGGGGCATTAGTGAAAAATAATAAAGGCACCGAAATCTTATTTTGGCTAAGAGATAAGCTCTAGGCAAAGCTACAAGACTATCTTTCTATCTTATAATCTAAATTCGGAAGAGATAGTTGTCACAGGATGCATGTTAGTATGTTTATCTGAACTAAAAAATGAAGTCAGACTTTGTCAGAAAGTAAGTCTGATGTGGGTAATAGGGTTGACCATGAGAACTTACCCAGCCAATTAGGTTATATGGAAGATATTTTCCAAAGTTGAAAGACTCAAATAGGTAGCTCCAAGGATTTGACAAAAATATAATTAAAGTACACAATACCATTTAGAACATCATATCAAAGGAAAGTAAATTTTCTAAAAATTTATACAAAAAATTTCATTGTGGCAAAGCACATATATGTGATAAAAGACTCTCAAACATAAAATAATTATATTAAAATCACATGAAGTACAAGATGAATATAAATTCCAGAACAAAAAAGGACTTATATAAAACTTACTGCTGTTAAATAGTATCTGTTCATGTATTTTTCAATGAATAATGGTGTGTATCAAGTCATTATAGTCCTTGAGATACATTTAAATACAGGATATTCTAGATTTATTTATTTATTTGTTTGTTTATTTATTTATTTACAGGGGAAAGAAGAGAGAGGTGGGGAGAGAAACATTGATGTGAGAAACATCAATCGGTTGCCTCCTGTACAAGCCCCAGCCAGGGACCAAACCTGCAACCTGGGCATGTGCCCTGACTGGAAATCAAACCATGACCATTTGGTTTGAGGGATGACACTCTGACCAACTAAGTCACGCAGGCCAGGGCCTAGTTTTATTTTTAAATGTCTATATTTATAACATGTCAAAAGCCACATTCTTTGCGATTATTTAACCTTATGATATCAACTTAAAAATACATGAAGGGATACATAGTTTTGCACAATTCTCTTTGAAAGTTTGTGAACACAAATGTTTTAAGACCACAGCTTTAGTGGAGAGCCATGGCTGCTGTCTAAAAAGCCCCCAATATCTGCAATCCTGCCTGTGAGAGGAGACGAAGCCTCAATTTCCAGAGTCACTTCAGTCCTTAAAGTTAACATACAAAACTGACTTCCCACTGCTATTCCCCAACACCTGTACTTTTATATTCCCACCATTAATGTAAACATTAAGCATATAAACATAAAGCAATTCCTTTTTCTCCTATTTACAATTAAATCATTTAATGTAACCATACCAAACATCCTTGGGTTTTCTGCTACCACCAACCCTTAATATATTTAATCCAGCAAAGAGATATCACAATGAAGTCATCTGAATGTTGGAAAACTGGCTATTGTTCAGACCCTTATTATTGGTGATTTTCTTCTGCCTATTGGTGGGGTAACAGTGGCAATGTGGCAGTAATATAGTGGTTAAGAGCCAGACTTGAGATTGAAACCCAGAATTATCATTTAATAGCTAGATGACTTAGGCATGTTACTTGATTCCCCTTTGCTTCTGTTTCTTTATTTTTAAAATGAGGCTGATAATAGTACCTACTTCATAAAGTGATTAGGATGATAAAATTAGTACATTAATATAAATTGCTTAGAACAGGGCTTGGTACATAATAAGTGCTCTACAAGTGTTAACTCTTATTAGTGAAATTGCTGAAGACACCTGTGACACCAACACCACTCATTCATGCTTTCATCAGAGAATAAATATTAATAATTACAATATGCAGGCACTGTGGTAGGTGATAGGGATTCAAAGATGATGAGAATATAATACCTGCTTTCCAAAGTTTCACACCCTGTTAGGGAGGACAAACATTAAGGCAACACAATAACATTAACAAATAAATGTTTGTGGCTGAAAATCGTTTCGTTGAGGTTTGGACTAAGTACTGTAGAACTGCAGAGAAGGCTTCCTAGAAAATGTGACTTTTAATTTGAGTCCCGAAGGACAGAACCAGAAGAATAAGGAGGAAGAGGGCATTCAAAGTAAAAGGCTGGTTTGTGATAAAGACGTCTGTCTGTTAAGTCGTACATTTAAGAGTCTCAATACTCTTTCTACAGAGAAGAGCTTACAGAGAATTAAACAGACATTTCTATGATCTTCCACCATTTAGATGCATCTCTAACTTATGACTGTAATAAGATTATGTCCTATTTTTCTCTACATGCCTTGCCCCAATGTTTACGCTTTGTCTTACTCTTCTTTTTGCAGGTGTTAATTTCCCATATCAAAACTGGGTACATTTTTCTCTGCATAAGCAGTTGCTGTATTTGATCTGAAAGGAATTTTTAAAGTAATAATAAAAGCAATATTTTAATAAAACACTTTAAATTCTTTATAAGAAGGAAAGGTAGTGTAACAGCCTAGTTTACAATCATAATTAGTTTCAATTTAATCTGGGTTGCTTATCAATAATGCAAACAACTTCATGTTTACCCATGCACAGAGATGACACATACCTGTGTCTGAAGGACGTAAAAAGTCCGTGTCACAGGTGAAAAAGGTCTGATGGTCCTGAGCTGACAAATTCATGTCATAGTATGTAAGTGGCTCTTTACCAGTCACCCAAGTGTATCTTTACCAAAACACAAGAAAATATGTAAATTGAACATGGGAGAGAATCGATTTGCTATAAAAGACACTATTTAAAATTCAAAATATACTGCTAAAAATTCTATTTCAGGATGTTTTTTAAAGCTTCTTAGAATCAGTAAAACAAAAGAGATAACCTCTACAAACTACTTAGAGTATAACAAAACACTGAAAACTAAAAGGGACAATGCTAGATTATTTAACAAATACTTCTTCAAAATTGGACTTGAAGGGATAAAACAATTTGGCTTAGATATGAACCTTATTAAATATATACTTCAATAAATTCTTGGTGAGTTAGAATTAAGTATTAAAAGTAAAACTACAAAGAAAAAATAAAACATAGGTGGATTTTTACTAGATGTCAATATGGTAAAGGGCTTTCAAAGCATAAAAGGAAAGAGGAAAAGAGGAACTTTTTTCAGATGTTATCAAATTAGAAATTTAAACTTTCATTTCCTCCTGAGACCCACAATAATAATTGCAAATTAACAGATTGGCTAATAAATACATTTTTAAATGTGTAATCTCATTAGTAATTGGCAAATATGCACACATTGTCAGGTGGAATGTGTACTCACACACACTGCTGGTGTAAATGTAAGTTAGCATTTACATTTTTGGTTCCAAAAACCAATTAGATAACATCTATTAAGTGTCTTAAAAATATTCACACTTAGTTAGAGGAAGGGTATATGATATTATATTATACCATCCTCTCTACTATTATTTTTCAAATTTTCCATAATCAAAGAAAAGATAAAAGGAAGGGAAAAAACTGTTCGCACTCCTTAATTTAGTAATCCCAGTGCAACAAATTAACCCTAAGAAAATAATCGTGTATGCAGCTAAATATTTATATATAGAGATCTCTCTCTAGTGTAAATGTTAACAGTGAAATATAATCTGTGACCAAGACTGGGGAGCAGTAGGTAAGGTATCATAAATACAACCACTAAAAATCATGTTTTTAAAGAAATTTACATTTTGAAGAAATTCTGTGAGAAATTCACATGCTTTGATGTTCAAGTTTTGTTTCTATATATGCATATAAAAGAGAGGCTGGATGGAAATACTAATAGCAGTTATTATTTAGTGGTAAGAAGAGGTGATTTTTTTACTTTTTCATGTATCTCTTTATTTTCCCATTTTTGATGATGAATATGCATACATTTTATAATCTGAAGAAAAAGCACTTTAAAAGCACATTGTATTATTTATATAAGTGGTTGAAGATACTAAGTTATTTAATAGCATGAGTTGCCTTGCTATTTAAAGTTTTTAGCTATTTTGTGAGAAATTATCATAAAGAAAAAACATAGAGCAATACTTGTTCACTTAGCAGTTTTGGTATACATTCTAAAACCATAAAAATTATTTATTAACAATCTACTTTACTCCCAAAATGATTTAAAACAGTTAAAATATAATATGCAGTATCAATAACATAAACTAGAACTAAATTAAAAATGACTCAGTAAAGTACAAACAAGGATTTGGCCACAAAATGAAGTCTGGAATGACGCTAACATATGACTACAATATGACTTTAAGCTTTCTATAACCACACAATTATTATCAGTGCAATTTAGATTTTTACATTAAGACAAACTAATCATTCAAAAGAAGCATAAGTGCTCCTGATACCGAGAAATTTCTCTTTAAAATCTTCATCAAGTAGACATGTATAATATAACAAGAAATTGCCTAAAAACTTTTTAATAAACACCGTGAGAAATTCAAGGACCTGTCTCTTGCAGAATCCCTTAATACAGGCTAATGGCATCTCTCATAAAAGCCTAGTATTCACTTCCCAGGACTGACTGTTCTACACTGTCAAGTCCTTAAGCACAGGGATTATTGTTTAATCGTTTAGTATCCCCATCATTTTGCACGGTGCCCCTACATAGCAGGCACATAATGTTTCTTGTTCAGTGAATCAAATAACCTGCCCAGTCTACCTCCAGGTAAAATATAATGTATCTTTGGTCATAAGTTTCAAAAGATGTTTTCTCATTTAGTGTAAAACACAGGAGAGAAATGGACACAGTAGAGCAGATCGAAAATGGTAATATAAAACACAACATAAAAATACTATACCCTGTGCTGTTATACAAATGAAGATCACATTCACATTCAGACTGATATTTTTTAGTGAATTCTCAAATAAATTTTGAAACTGAGCACAGGTGCATAAGAATTTACTGATATTTGAAATTTTTTCTTAATCTCATAAATTCTTTGAAAAGGCTTCCTGCCATAAACCAGAGGCCAAATGTATACTTATTATGTATTACAAATACACAGTTTGAAGCAATGCCTCTCATGATTATAAAAGTAAATACGGTCAAGATGCTGTCAACTAAACTTTGGGCTAATCACCTTACCCGATTATATATCAGTATTTCCAACTAGAAGAGCTGTGATATATTGATTAAAAACAAGTGTTTCCATAATACTTTTACTCTAAAGCCAATGCCATAATTATACTGAAAGTAAAACGTAATACCTCCTATATTCTGCTCCTCTGAAAAGGTTTAGAGGGTTTCTCCATACCTTGCATTCTAAAAAACAAAGGAGAAAAGGGAGGAAATAAGACAGTTTAATCAAATGCAGTCAGATCTTAACTCGCCAACATTTACTGTGCAGTCACCGAATGCCGAGTGCAGTGCTGGCTGCTGACAGCATGAAGGCGAACAAGGCCTGCGTGGATCGACCCGCCTTCACAGAGCACACAATTAAACCCAGTCACGCCCTGGTTTCTATCTTCACAGCTTTTGGCTCATAATTCAATTATAGCCCTCACCATATTATAATGTGATTATCTATTTGGTTTTAAGTTTTTCCCTTTTAAATATGAGCTCTTAAAATTTTGTTCATTTTTGTACATATCCTTGGAGCCTAGTACAGCATTTGAAACTAACTTGTTTAAAAGAATTAAATGTAGCGTGAAAGTTAGTCACATAAACTACCACCTAAACTGTATGATAAGTGCTACAGTAGAGATACGGTTTGTTCCAAGATAAAAACACGAAGTGACCAATTTTGCTCTGGGGAAAGTAGGGAAGGTTTTAGAAAGAAGGTGATGTTTGAACTGACACTAAATCACAAATCACTGTCCGATCAGTAGAAGGTTGCTAGAATATTTTAAGAATGCTTTACTTTATTTTATGCTGAAAGTATTGTAAAACCACACAGCATGATTACACTATAGTACAGGGCAGGGGATGAGAGGGAGAGCTATAAATAAACTGCACCAAACTGTACTAGTCATCATTGGATTCATTACTCTCCAACACTACTTTTTCTTGAAAGAGCCACCAAGAGAAATACTTATGGTTATAGACAGGTTCCTGGCAAATATTTTCTCAAAAGCAAACAAAGTGGTCTGTCAACTTCAAGGAAGAAAAAAGAGTATTTGCTGTCAATGATTAAATCTGAGATTTTGGCCCTGACTGGTGTGGCTCAGTTGGTTGGGTGTCGTCCTGCAAAGCAAAAGGTTGCGGGTTCAATTCCCAATCAGGGCACAAGCCTGGGTTGTGGGGTACCCCAGTTGGAGCCAATCAGTGTTTCTCTCCCTGTCTTTCTCTCTCCCTTCCCCTTGCTCTAAAAATAAGTAAAAAAAATCT
>PVJD01006744.1:0-93958 GCA_004026545.1 Mormoops blainvillei | reverse complement strand
AAACCATGTAACATCTTTTGATTTCATAATAAAGGAACATTTATATGTATTTATATATACATATATGTATATGTCTATGTATATGTATTTATATATATATATGTATGTATATGTACATGTATATGTGTATATATGAATGCATTTCTAATTGTATGGTAGGGAATCTTAATTAATAGTCTACTGACCAGAAAAGAAAAGAAAAAGAAAAGTAAGTGTATAGAGTCAGTAAAATATTAAACCAATTCTCAGTGATCAGAAATTAGAAAAAGATGGTAGATGGAACCAGGTAGTTTTTTCTAAACTATATTAATATATGTAAGCTTTAAAATGCATTGTTCTTCATTTTCTTCATTTTTCCCACTACTTAAAAGTTTTCTAATTATCTATGGCTGCAAAACAAATGTCTCCAAAACTCAGTGGTTTAAAATAGTAACCTTGAAAACACTGGGGATGTAAGGACCTAAGAAAATGGGCTCCTCCACAAAAACAGAGAATACTGGCAAAAATTGTCTAAATGAAATTTTTCAGCACTCTAGAAATTAACTAAAGTTTAATTTAAAAAGTTCTTATGCAAGACAGACACCTGAATCACAGTACAAACAAGATTCATGGTATTTTAACTTGCCTTAACCATTCCCCCCAAATCAGCTCCACTGTACCCTTGAATTCTGGATCCTTGCAACAGCAATAGCCATCAAAATCAGCATTTTGACAGCCATTAGAGATGGCAAAATGGTTTTGGACCTTCTCAAACAGCCCCATCTTCAAAGATCTTCACTATTTCACCTGGTTGGCAGTTTCCTGGAAAAAAAAAAATACAGTTTGTCTGTATTGACACCAGAGCTCTCTCACTATTCCCAAGGCATTCGTAGAATGCTTAAGATGGAAATACTACTTGGGGCAAACAAGAAGCTTGCCCCCAAAAACTTAGAACATTTCAAAAATGAAATATCTACATGTCACAACATATTCTAGGAACTAAAGTATCACCTTACTTTTGTCCAGCAATAGCAAGGAGCCCTCCTCCTCCTCACCACTAGTGTCATTAGAGATTCAATGGGACTTCTTTTACCAACTGGCAGTAACAAGGCAATGTTCTCACTTGCGAGAATAGTGTCAGAAAAGATAAGATAAAACAGGACATTTAAATAAGATCCAGACTTTAATAGCAATACACAAATGTCCAGGCTTCACTTGAAAATCAGTCATTATACCAAGCATCAGGGATATCTGAAAAGGTATAATTCAAAAATAGAAAATTGATAACACCACTGAAATGACAGAGATGTTAGAAATATCTGACAGAGATTTTAAATCAAACTTTATCACAATTAAAATAAATTAACATGATTAAAAGAAATTAAAATACATAGAGCCTCTCCAAATAAACAGAATATGTAAAGAATTACAAATTGAGATCTGTCTGAAAAGTCCAACCATTGTTTATATGTTAATATCATAACAATGGTTTGCTCAATGCAACCTGGCAGCCAGGGAGAGTGGATTGGAAAGTACATGTGTAAACAATGATGACCTCACTGTGCTAGTCAGTGGGGTTAATAGGCACCACTGAGTGACCATGGGTACTGTGTGGCCATCACATTAAAGATAACTGAGTATAACAATGAATCTGCATCAAATTTTGCATTAAGCTTTAACATTCCTCCACAGAAACTACTTAGATGATTCAGAAGGCCGTAGCTATGGGCAACTGGTGATTGGCAGCTTCATTCTAACAATAAGTGTGCTCATTCATCATGTCTTGTAGAATTTTTGGCAAAATCATCCAGGTGAGTCCACCCCTCTATAGCCCAGATTTAGCACCCTGTGACTTTTGGTTTTCCCAAAACTAAAACCACCTTAGAAAAGGAAGAGATTTCGGATTGTCAATGAAATTCAGAGCAATACAAAGGGGCAGCTGATGGCAATTGGGAGAACTGTGTGAGGTCCCAAGGTGCCTACTTTGAAGGGGACTGAGGCATCATTGTCCTATGTACAATGTTTCTTGTATCTTCTTCAGTAAATGACTCTATTTTTCATATTACATGGCTGGATACCTTCTGGACAGAGCTCATAAATGTTATAACTGAAAAGTGCAGTAATCAAAATAGGAAGCTCAGGGATGAACTCAGTGCTAGAATAGAGTAATGTAGTGATAGAGCAACAACTATGCTGAAAACCAGTGAACTTGAAGATAGAATAATAGAAATTATGCAATCTAAACAATATACAGGAAATAGGCTGGAAAAGAAAGTAAACAAAACTTCTTGAGCTTTTGGGACAATAACAACAGATTTAATATTCATGTAATTAAAGTTTTTCTGGAAGGAGAAGTAAAAACAAAAGAGAAGCTGTATAAGTACTTGAAGAAATAATGACTAAAAAACTCTCCAATTTTTGCAAGAAAAATAAACCAAAGATTTAAAAAGTTAAGTTACCATCAAACAGTATAAAGACAAAGGACTCCACACCAAAATATATCATAATTACTTTTTGAAAACTAAAGGCAAAGAATGTCTCAAAATCAGTTACAGAAAAATAATAGTTTACCTACAGAGAAAAAAGGGTTTATATCACATATATTCTGCATCAGAAACCATGGATGTCAGAATAATAGATAAATAATATATTTTTCATGTGACACAAGAAAACCACAGTCTACCCAGCTTTATGCCCACTAAACATATACTTCAGAAATGAAGGGGTAATCATGAGGTTCTCAAATTAAAGAAAGTAAAGAATTTGTTGCCAGCATACCTACCATGAAAGGAGGGCTAAAGCAATTTCTCTATAGAGAACAAAAGTGCTAAAAGAAGAAATCTTGGTACATCATAAATGAGAAAAGAACATAATCAAAATGAGCAATTAATAATCTTGTGTTTTCTAAATTATGTTTGATGGTTAAGCAAAAATTACAGTATTAATATGATCTTCTTTCTTTTATCCTAACATACCACAATTGTTTGTTTGTTTGTTTGTTTTTATCATATCATTTCTGTTTAAAGAACTTCTTTAATGGAACTTTCAGTCTTTAAGGGTATATCTGCTAGTGACAAATGTTTTTATTTTTTCTTTGCCTGAGAATGTCTTTATTTCTTTCATACTTGAAAGAGAGTTTTGCCAAATGCAGCATTCACTATTGACCGAAATATTCTTTCAACCTGTGAAAAATGTGGTGCTGCTTCCTACTTGCCACTATGGTTTCAGATGAGAAATCTACTGTTATTTGAATTGGTATTCCCCTTATTGGTAATATGTCATATCTCTGTGGTTGCTTTCAGAATAACTTCTCTCCCTTTTATTTTCAAATAATTAAGATGTGCCTTCATGTGGATTTCTTTGCATTTACTCTGTTTGGATTCACTCCAAACATATGTAATTTTAAGTCTTCTGAAAAATTTGAGAATTTGTCAGCCATTAATACATACAACACTCTTTCAGTGTTCCCACACTCCTTCTCCTCTCTTTGGACTAAAATGATTCAATATTGGATCTTTTATTGTTGTCCAAAGCCCTCTGAGGTTCTCTTCATCATTTTTTCAGTCAAATATTTTCTCTCTGCAGTTCAGATTGGGTAAATTCTATTGATCTCTAATTTAACAATTCTATCTTCTCTTATTGCCAGTGAGGGTTTTTTTTTTTTTTTGCTATTATATTTTCCAGTTCTATATTTATAGAACTTCAAATCCCTTGCTCAGATTTTCTTTTCACTCATTTGTTGCATTAGAATCTTTAACTGGTTGTTGAAGCAATTTTATATTTCCTATAAAACCCTTGTAAGATAATTTTAACATCTCATTCATCTCATTTGTGTAAATTGACTATTTTTAAAATTTTTATTTAAATTTTCTTGATTCTTGTATAGTGGGGGATTTTTATTGTATCCTACTTATTTTGTCTATTTATTAGGGGACTCTAGATTTTATTTATCTATTTTGTTTTAGCAATCAGTCACACTGGTTAGGTTTAGTATGCTGGTTTTGGCCTACTATTGTAAGCTGTAGTGCAAATATTCAGGATGACAATTCAGCATTTGCCAGTACCAAAGATGTGTGACTTTTTATTTGCGGGGGGGAAAATACAAACACACAAAAAAGTGTCATTGAATCTATTTCCATTTGATTGTAAAAAATCAATGACTATAATCAGTGTATTAATTTTCAAATTTCACTACTGTGGTAGGGCATGAAGACCAAAAAACTAACAGGGACAGTCAAAATTTCAAGTTTAATAGAAATAGTGTTCGCATACAGAAGTATTGGTCCTTTGTGAACTAAGGCCTCCAAAGAAGGAAATACCATGTTTGGGAATATACTGGTGAAAGTATAATTGTGTCCTGGTGAAAGGAGATATTCCTACATTTATTTATAGATTCAATCATTTAAATTTAGTAAGAAAGAGAACCACATAATAGCCACTAGTTCAGAGAACATACTGTATCTTGCTATATAACTGATCTATCACACAAGCTGCCGAATATTAGATGGTACCATCACTAAGTATTCAGTAGATTATTCCAGTCTTTTACTAGACCAGTTGCTTCTTTTCAACAAATCAGTAATTTGTAATTCCCTAAAAATCCAGTAAAACTATTAGCAGTAATTTAAATATGTATGTCTGATCACTTCCTTTCTTTCCAGGCAGAGAACTACTTGATCTCTACCCACTGTGAGAGTTAACTAGCCCCTTAGGACTACTCATTAAAAGGATTTTTAAGATATAGTTTTCATAAACTAATCTAAGTTAAAGTCGTTTTCAAAAGAACTTCAAACAATATATTTTTGTAAAGAGATGAGATAATGTTAAATTATGATTAGAAAAATAAGCAGAGAATACACACCTATAGTCTAAGGTAAAAAGAAAATGATAATAACACCAATCAATAAAGCGATGCTCAATTATACTAATAAAAGAGAAACATATTTTTAAAATACAATTTTTCACTTGCCAGAAAAAAAATTCCCCTCACATATTGTTGTTTCGAATATAAACTGATCTGCTATAAAACAGAAAATGAAATTTTATATGTGGTACAAGTACATGTGAAAATGTGACGTGTACATAAAATATTGCAGGTTTGTTTATAATAGCAAATTGTTCAGAAAGAAGCGAACTGACTGTTGAGGAGAGATCTTTAAGCCAATTGTATAGATCAGAGTTGGAAAATGAGGGCCTGCCTGCTTTTGTGCATGACATGTTACTGGACCACAGCCACATCCATTCATTTACATATTGTATAGGACTGTTATTAGACAACGATGAAATTAGGAGTTGTGAAAACTAGCAATTAATCCACAAGTATAAATATTAACTAGTTGATCATTTGTACAAATGTTTGTGACCAGTGTTGCAGATTTATATCACAGATTACTATGAAGCACTTAAAGGGAATAAATGAGTTCTAAATATTGTTAAAAGGATAACTCTCCATAATATATTATAAGAAAAGACAAGAATAAAGAAAAATGCACATAATATGATAGTGGGGCAAAAGTTGGCTTATAGTTGTGAGTACACAAAACACAGTTTATTCTTGTGTTATTATTTATTATGTATTGTATTATTTTTCACATGAACAACTATGAACCTCCTTTTGCCCAACTCTGTATATTTACCTCTATATCATATATTGTATATATAATACATATAAATATATACATTTTGACTTGCAAATTTATGCAAATACATCCTTAATATACAGTTTTAAAAAGCATTATAAAAGTCTAAAATCACCTAAATATGATTTATAACAAATAAATTAAAAGTTAAAATATATTTTTTTATATTAAGATGTATAATTTTCTTTATTATTAGTTTGTGTTTTCTATTTTATCTAATTCTGTTAAATCTAAGCCCTGGGCACATTCAGCCTATTTATCTTCTGTGTAATCAATAAGGTTTCCATAGCCCATAGTTATAAAGGATTTTCATACATCACTCTGCTTGCTGTCGTTGCAGGAGAGTTTTTGAGGAGTGTGATTCTCAGTTGTTTATAATATTTTTATAAATACATATCTCCTGGTAGGGAAAAAAAATGAGTTTTGTTTGTATAATATGAATAGTTTTTTTATACATTATAATGATATGTTACATGAGCATATATGAGGATATATTATTTAAAATTGAGTACAAAGTTGATATTCAAAATTTAACATTTTAACAAAAAGGAGAATATCTTGTTTTTTGTGTATAAATGAAAACTTCTGCTTAAAAGTAAATTATTATTTTTATCTCCCTTTCCTTTTCTCCCACATCTATTTAACTTTTCATTATTTTATTACAAGTATTTCTACCTCCTTTATTTTCTGTTTATTTTCATATATAGAAAGAGAACACAAATTTAAATATGTGTGTGATGTGTGTGTACATAAAACTTCATTTTAAAAAGTTGTTATAACATTCAAAAATAAATGTATATTATGCAAATGTATTATTTTATAACAAATTATAAAATATTAGTATGTTCTAATAACATTAAAGATTAATAGAGAGTTTATTCTTTGCCATTTATGCCTCAGTGAGAAAGAGCTTTTAAATCCAGTCTACCAGAAGAAATTTTTTTTGCATTTTTTACATTCTGTTTCGATTGAGATAATTATTTCCCAAATTGTAAATTTAAGGTTTTCTTTTTTAAACAACTACTTATGAATAATTAATTTATTTGTTTATATCAAAGTCCTGAATATAATGTCTGGATAACTTAGTCTGTTTGGGCTGTTATAACAAAAATAGAATGTGTGGCTTAAACAGCAAACATCAAATTCTCACAGTTACAGAGGCTGGCAAGCCCAAGATCAAGAAATTGGCAGATTTGGTGTTGGGTGAAAGCAGGCTTTTTGGCTCATAGATGGCCATCTATTATTATTTTTACCTTTTCCTGAGGCAGGTTAGCCTGAAGCTGATCTTAAATGATTCAGAAAAGACCTACCTAATTGAAGCTCAGGCAGAAAAAAATCACAAATTTGTTCTTAAGTAAGTCTGTATTTTTCTAAAACAAAACCAAATAACCTCCTACTTCAAACCCTATCAAACAGTTTGTATTTTATTAAGCACAGTTTACATAATTTGTAATGGCATACATATATAAATGCAAAAGAAGTGCCAATATTAAGAATTGGTGCTTACGTCGGTCAAGGTTTAATACAAGAAAAATAAAAAAAGTTCTGGTGCTCTAAGCTATGGAAGATAATGTATAATGAGTATAAAATCTTCTGAAAGGATGGGTCAGAAGTAAGGGGGCAGGCCCTGGACATTTGTTTTCCAGACGTCATCTCTGGACTTGTTACCCAGAGGTCAGGGGGTCATTTATTTCTCCCACCCCAACCACTGCCAAATACTGCTTCACACCTATAAGCACATGTGATTACATTGCTTAGCTGCTACACACAGTTGTCTTGAAGATTTGTGTGTCAGGTGCCATGAAAAAGGAGGGTTTCTGATGTATAATTTCTGCCACCAGATCTTGTACAATCACTTCTAATTGGTATAACTTCTTTCAGCTGCAAGAGATTCTGAGAAAATTAGTTTTCAGTTTTTCCTAGTAGAAGAGGATGAGAGAGCTAATCAACTTATCTACCTCAGTAGTTAAAGGGATTTAAACCAACATTTTATCTTTTATTATAAATGTTCCAGAGTGAAATGCAATCTCATCCAATTTCTTATAAAATCTCATTGACCAAAGCTTCAGTAACTGAACCCATTCAAGATGCCCTAAATCTCTACTTTTAGAGTATTTTTGAGGAGTTTTTGATAGAGACCTAAAATTTTAATATATATTAAAGTATCAGAAAAATTTCAGACTTCGTTCCACTTTTCAAGTGTTATAATGGGTTATAACTAACAAAACAAAAATAAGAATTTGAATTATGTAGCCATTTTTCATTACATAATTCTATACAATAGTTCATGCTTTGTGATTAGTCAGAGATGATGTACACTTACTTTAGCTTTTATCAGAAATACGGTTGAAAAATCAATAATTTTAACCTTCTAAATTTTTATTTTTACAAAAAAATGTGTCATCTTCCAAGGTATTTTGTCTCAATATAACAGAAAAGCTGTGGTTAACACCAAAATATTTTTCACTTTAACTTCATTGTATTTTGATATTATCAGAATGAGTTAATAATGTAAATACACAGCTTTATAAGTATGTCTACTTACCTTGAATGAAAGGGGTTTTATGTAACATTATCAACAGCACACACTGCATAATATGAAAAAGTAACTTAGCTGTTTTATAATAAATATTCCTATTCTCCAGGACTTACACATAAGCAACCAATTTAAGACAAAATATATGTACTGAACATGCACACTGTTTGTTTCCTTCATATCAAGGAAAAATAAAATGTAATAAGCCATTACACAACAAAACATTGAAAACTTACTGTCTATCCTGTCTCATGCAATGTTTCTTTTCTTTTTTTTTTTTTTTGTACAAATATACTCACAAATAATTGATTAGAAAAGAAATATAGTTGGGCCAAAGAAACAGACACAAGCAAGTTGCAACTTCTCAAATTGTACAGACAAGCTTAGTGCAAAGTTTATGTTATTGACCTTCTATAGTAGATATTTGTAAGTAAGGACTTCTTCTAATATAAAGATGAAGTTCCTGAATTGTACTAATGGGAGGTAACCTAATTTCTATTCAGGTTTCACTTGGAAACATACTAGACCAATAGTTCAAATTAGAAATACAATGCAATGATTGAGTTTATTGATATTTCAATATCAATGTCAACATCTAAATATCACCTTTTGATAATCACGTAAAGTTCAAAGTCAGTGCACACTCTTCTGTCCATTTAAATGGCTGTTTGGGAATAGCTCATTTTTCTTCTCTGTTTATATTATACCATGACTCAGAAATTATTACAAAGACCTATAAAAAATAATTCTTTATATATTTTAGGTTATATATATATGTATATATAAAATCATAGTTGTGTGATCAAACAGTCCAAATAAAGTACAAAACTTAAAATTTAAATATTAAGCTTTAAACAAAAATTTGAATCAGTATTACTTTATATATGGTCTTTAAAGATGGATACATGTGATTTTTGTAACTGACCAAAACTAACAGAATTAGACATACCTAGTTTAATATGCATAATGAAAAGTATAGTGAGGAATCTTAGAAAAAAAATATGCTGCTGATTTTTCATTTAGATTGCAGAAAAATTAATATGCCCATTTTTTTCTTTATTTCTACTAAGAATGCTGCAAAGCAATGAAAGAAACTAGTTAATATCAGAAATGCTTATAACAATGAAAAATAAATATCAAATAAGTCCATAGAATTTGAATGGTCCACAGCTTCATTATTTACCTCAAAAATCAATTAGCCAGAAAATAGACCATGTGTGAGACAAATGCAATTATAAATTGTATTCTACGCATCAATAATAAAGAGTTAAACTTTGATCATGATTTTTTCTAAATATAGTGGGTTTGATTTAATTATTTTCAGAATTTTCTCATTCCTCAGTTTTTTCCTAATTCCATTTCCTATATCAATTCATGCTTTTTATAATTTTATTAATATTTGGAATAGAAGATAATAGTTTTCAATCTATTCTGTGAGCACTTACATTTTTAGCATGTCTTCATATCCTTAAGTGAAATAATTCTGTTACAATTTTTGTTACAAAACCATTTTATAAGCCCTGGTCAGGTAACTGAGTTAGTTAGAGTGGCATCCCAATATACTAAAATTGTGAGTTCAATCCCTGGTCAGGGCACATACAAGATTCATCCAATGAATCCATAAGAGGCACAGCAAATCCACGTTCCCTTCTCTCTCTCCCTCTCTCTCTGTTTTCTTCTGTCACTCTAAAATTAATGCATTAAAAAAACACATTTTATGAGCCTCAGCCTCAGTGCTTTCATGTTGTTCTTTGTGTGTGAATTTTTGTGTGAAATTAGTTTTCTTGTTTTTTGTAGAATGAAACCTTTTCAGGACAGTTATTCTGATTTCACAGAGTACCCTCTTCTGTCACTTGTTAGTGTAATGTGTCAAAATATAGTAGCTTGGCTTTTCAGATTTCCCGGCTCTATTATCTTCCTCCACTTTTCTTTCTAGTGTTTCTCATTCATATGTTTCTGTTTTGCCTATAATGCTTAATTTTGTTTACCACCCAACAATTTTTCTTACTCTTTCTGGGATGTATGCTGGAACAGAGTTCTGACAACTTAGTTTCACATGATTATAGGAGCTAGACTGCTTTAACGCCATTAGTCCCTGTTGCAAACTTGACTGTCAGATGCTATTAGAAAGGCCAAATCACCTTCTGCTCACTAGTTGGGGACCCCGAGGTCTCTGGTCTGTCAGGCCCTCTCTTTCCTCCAAGAGCTAGTAGCAAATTCAACATCATAATCATGTCCTGCCCTTTCTTTCAACATCCCAAACAAACTTTTGCCTTGCCATTATTATCATTGTGTGCAGACGGATGCACCTCTGTGTCTTGCCTTCATTTCAGGTCATTAGAAGTCTCCTTATAATGATATAGACACTTTTTAATTTTTTTTCTCGCATTGTCTTCAATGAGACAGATTCTTTAACAGCTTCCATCACTTTGTTCTTGTTCTTCAAGGTTGTAGGTATGATGATACGGGACATGCCTGATGAGCCAACAATCACCATCACTGATTTTCCATCTCTGTAGTCCTCAGTCACTTTTAATTTTGCTTTTCTGTCATTCACTCCATGTGGCTTCTTAATGGCAACATGAGCAGTAAATTTTTACACTTAAGATCTATATGAACAAAACAACATGATATGAGCACAAGAGAAAATGATATAATCAAGAGAAGTAATAAACAGCAGATCTGTGAGGCTGCTGTGATCATACACAGTATGCTGTTTTACAGCAAAATTTGTGTTTATAAGTAGAAAGAGTATAAACTGAAATAAAAGTATAGTGCAGTAAATACATAAAGCAATAACATACCAATTTACTGTCAGTATTAATTATTATATTATGTACATAATTGAATGTCCAATAGTTTTATATGACTGGCAGAAAAATAGATTTGTTTACAATGATGTAATACACTGCACTATGACATTAAGATGATTGCCTCACTAGGTGATTAGAATTTTTCATTTTTATCATAACGTCTGATACTACCTTGTACAGTGGTCCACTGTGCATTGAAATATGGCTCTGTGGCACATGACTGCAACTTATCCTTTTAATGTGAAATTCAAATAATATTAAAGTCAGTTAATAAGTTTGAAAGTAATTATGAAAAATGTTAAGAGGTTTTGACAAGAGATGTAAAATGTATTATCTTGAAATACTGAGGAACACTTAGAGTTGACCAAAACATTTCATACTTTTTAAATACTGTATTTGTAAGATGCCACCAAGTAGTTGACTTTCTTTTCCCATTTTAGTTTCTATGAAGCAATGAACATATAGTAAATTCACTATTATTCTGTGAAATTGACACTGCTCATTTTAAATGCTGTTTAAAAAAATTTATCACAGCTTGCATAAATTAAAGAGCCATGCTATTTGAAGATGTGAAATTAAAACTCAGGGATTTCTCACACTTAATTTTAAACTCAGTGCTCCCAGATGCACATCTTCTGAACAGTCCATTAATCAGAAAAGCTAGAAACTATTCATCACAGTTCAGTATAACAATTCTTTCATATGTCCCTATCTTTGTTGGGCTATACATTTTGAAAATTGCTTACTCTTGGGCATTTTCTCTATTCGAAGATAAAATATCATGCCATCAACCTAAAATCTCTTCTATAATGATCTGAAATGTGGTACTCATTCTTTAAGACATTCTGGAAAGCTGACAAGATCAGTCAGCATTTGAATTATCAACTAGCTTGAAAGATTTTATTATTAAAACATGTCTTCATTATTATAAATTTCATTCAGATACATATAAAAGTACAACATTTTTCATAGTGAAAGAATAAAAATGATATGGTAAAGATTGAAGGTGCTATCTCTAATTGCCCTGGCCTCTTAGGCTTCAAAGGCAGCATGAGAAAGGAAGACACCATTAGACCATCAGAAAGAGAGAAACTGATATTACTGACTGCATAATTTCCATCATACTGAGGAAGAGACTTCCATTGTGTAATATCTTCTCCCATCCCCAATCATGCTCATTACCTTCCTTCCCTTGACATCCCTGAGCCCAGTGAAAAGAGAGACTAATGGTGAAAGTTCTTCTTATATATATTGTAAAACTTTTGTTAATAAAACCAGGGTTGCCTCTTTCTCTGGCGACAAGTGCTACTTCTTGTCCCATAGACATTTCTGACACTGAACGCAGTACAATGCAAACACACGTCCTGGCTCTGGAAAATGTTACATCATTGTACTGGCTTCTAATTCTCTCACAGGTGCATCTGGTTGCCCAAACCTTCATTCATGCCCACACCATAGCTACAAGGGAAACTTGCTGCCCTGTATTGAGCTGGTAGAGTGGAATTTAATATTAGCTTCAAATGCGGGGGATTACTGATGCATAGACAGTTCAGATACCATAAAACCATTACACCAAGAATGTCTCAATCACAAAGCATTTTAAAAGTGTTTCTATTTTATGCCAACAGACATTTTTATAAGTAGTTATACATTGATAAACATTTGACTCAAAGAGCAGTTATGATTTAAAAAAAATTTAATGTTATATTTGAACATGGATGCAAAATACTACAATGTAATTCTTTTCAACATTACAAGCAGTAAATAAAAATAATGATATTACATTGGAGTAGTCTGCCGAGGCTTCTATTTCTGCCCCAGATATAGCCCAGATGTCTCAGTGCCCAAAGGTAATTGACATCTCGCTTACCTGTCACCTATTCACAGCGTTTCATTTAAGAAACTATTTACCCTGTGGGAACCACTTAATCTCCAAGGGCACTTTATCCTGACTGATAAAATGGGATTAAAACTATACAAACATATCTCTATTTTAGGAGCATAAATATAAAATAAATAGTTATTGATTCAAAACAAATAAGATCATTTTAGAACAAAACATAGTAGCCAGATATTATTGTTACTGATATGTTAGTATCATCAAGTATAACTTCTATTAAAATTGCCTGGATTACTTTTAAAAACAGATGTAACAAGGATGCATCATTTTTTACTTTTAAATAATATTTTATTTCAAAACAGATTTACAGAAAAGGTGAAAAAATAGTATAGAGTTTAAATATACACCATATCATATCTAGTATTTCTAGTATTAACAGTTTTCATTAGTATGTTACATTTGTCAGAGTTAAAGAATCCATATGTATACATTATTTTTAACTAATACCCAAATGTTTATATAGGTTCCCTAAGATTTTACCTAATATACTTTTGTAGTTCCTGGATCTCATCCAGTATATCATATTACATTTAGCAACTGTGTCAGTTTAATGTTTTTGTTTGTTTGTGACATTTAGGATGTATTGTTTATTCTTATTTGCATGGATTTTTATTCTTTTGGTATATTTTATTGATTATGCTATTACAGTTGTCCCATTATTTTCTCATTTTTATCCCCTCTGCCCCGCACCACATCTAATCATCCCCCTCACCTCTGAGTTCATGTCTATGGGTTGCACATATCAGTTCCTTGGCTTCTCAATTTCCTATACTATTCTTAGCCTCCCCCTGACTATTTCTGTTTTGTTTTATTTTGTTTTTTAGTCAACATTTTCTCACCACCACTTTCCCCAACCCCACACATCCTCACTTCCCACCCACAAACCTTCCCCCTTTGGCTTTGTCGATGGGTCTTTTATGCATTTTCCTTGATGACACTTCCCTTTCTTTTCCCCCTTTATCCCCCTTCCTCCTCCTCTCTGATTACAGTCAGTTTGTTTCTTATTTCAATGTTACTGGTTATATTTTGCTTGTTTGTTTGTTTTTTGACTAGGTTCCACTTATGGGTGAGATCATATGGTATTTTTCTTTTGCCACCTGGCTTATTTCACTTAGCATGATGCTCTCCAGTTCCATCTATGCTGTCACAAAGGTTAGTAGCTTTTTCTTTCTTTCTGCTGTGCAGTATTCCGTTGTATAAATGTACCACAGTTTTTTGATCCACTCATTTACTGTTGGGCACTTAGGTTGCTTCTAGTTCTTGGCTATTGCAAATTGTGCTGCTATGAACATTCAGGTACATAAGTTCCTTGGCATTGATATTTCAAGATTCTTAGGGTATAATCCCAGCAGTGGAATTGCTGGATCAAAAGGCAGTTCAATTTTTAGTTTTTTGAGGAAATTCCAAACTATTTTCAACAGTGTCTGCACCAGTGTGCATTCTCTCCAAAAGTTTAGCAGGGTTCCCTTTTCTCCACAACCTCACCAACACTCGTTGTTTATTGATTTGTTTGTAATGGCCATTCTGACTGGTGTGAAGTTGTATCTCATTGTGGTTTTAATTTGCATCTCTCTGATGGCTAGTGATGCTGAGAATCCTTTCATATGTCTCAGGGCCCTCTGTATAAACTCCTTGGAGAAATGTCTGTTCATAGCCTTTTTATTAAAATCATTTTTAATTGGGTTTTTTTGTCTTCTAAGAGTGGAGTTATGTGAGTTCTTTGTATATTTTGGAGATCATAGCCTTGTACAAGATATCATTGGCAAATACATTTTCCCATATGGTGGTACCCTTTTCATTTTGCTGATATTTTTCTTAAGTTGTGGAGAAGATTCTTATTTTAATGAAGTCCACTTGTTTATTCTTTTATTTATGTCCTTTGTTCTAGGGCACATATCAGTGCAAATATTGCTGCATGGAAAATCTGAGATTCTTACACCTCTAGGATATTTATGTTGTCACAACTTTATTTAAGTCTTTTAGCCATCTTGAATTTATTTTTGTGTGTGGTGTAAGATGGTGGTAGAGTTTCATTTTTTTGCATGTAGCTGTCCAGATCTCCCAAGACCATTTGTTGAAGATGCTACTTTTACTCTGTTTTCTGCTTCTGCCCCCTTTTGTCAAATATTAATTGAGCATAGACACATCGGTTTATTTCTGGGCTCTCTATTCTGTTCCATTGATCTATGAGTCTGTTCTTATGCCACTGCCAGGCTGCTTTGACTACAGTGGACTTGTAATATAGTTTCATGTCAGGTATTGTGATTTGTTCTCCTTTCTCAAAATTGCTGCAACTATTCAGGGTCATTTATGGTTCCATATAAATTTTTGAAATGTGTGTCCTATAACTGTGAAATATATCATTGGTACTTAATAGGGATTGTGTTGAATCTAAAAATTGCCTTGGGTAGTATGGACATTTTGATGATGTTAATTCTTTGGTTCCATGAACATGGTATATGCTTCCATTCATTTGTGCTTTCCTTAATTTTTTCTTCAGTGTTGTGTCATTTACTGAGTACAGGTCTTTTACCTTCCTGGTTAAGTTTATTCCTAGGTACTTTATATTTCTTATTGTTATAGTAAATGGGATTTTCCCCTGATTTCTCAATTTGTTATTTAATTGATGGTGTACAAAAATGCCTTCAATTTCTGAATATGAACTTTGTATCCCACTATTTTACAACATTCACTTATTTGGTTGAGTAGTTTTCAGATGGAGTCTATTGGGTTTTCTGTGCACACTATCATGTCATCTGCAAACAGTGACAGTTTTACTTCCTTCTTTCCACTTTGGATTGCTTTATTTCTTTTTCATGTCTGATGACCATGGTTAGAACTTCTAATACTATGTTGAATAGAACTGGTGAAGCAGGCATCCTTGTGTTGTTCCCAATCTTAGTGGGAAAGCTTTCAGTTTTTGCCTATTTAGTATAATGTTGCATGTAGGTTTCTCATATATAGCCTTTATTATGTTGAGGTATGCCCCCATTATTACCACTTTGTTGAGTATTTTTATCATAACTAGTGTTCTACCTTATCAAATCCTTTTTCCATATCTATTAACATGATCATGTGATTTTTGTCTTTCCTTTTGTTTATGTGATGTATTACATTTATAGATTTGTGAATATTGTACATCCGTGCACCTCTGGAATGAATCCCACTTCATTATGCTGTATGATCTTTTTAATATATTGCTGGATGTGGTTTCTCAGTATTTTGTTGAGGATTTTAGCATCTATGTTCATGAGAGATATTGGCTTGTAGTTTTCTTTCTTTGTTGTGTCTTTATCTGGTTTTGGGATTAGAATGATGCTGGACTCATAATGAGTTTGAGAGTCTTCCCTCTTCTTGGATTTTTTTTTTTTGAATAGTCTGAGAAGGAGAGGGGTTAGCTCTTCCTTAAATGTTTTGTAAAATTCTCCTGTGAAACCATCTGGTCCAGGATTCTTGTGTGCCTGGATTTTTTGTTTGTTTTTTTTTTGTTTTTTTTGTTTGTTTTGTTTTATTACCGACTTTGCTGTGTCTCGTGGGTTTTAGACTGTCGTGTGTTCATTTTCATTAGTTCCCAGAAACTCTTTTATTTCTCCTTTGATCTCATTATTGACCATTTTTTGTTTAATAACATGCTATTCAGTCTCCATGAGTTTGAATGTTTCTGAGTTTTTTCCTGGAGGTCGGTTTCTACTTTTACACCCTTGCGGTCTGAGAAAATACTTGATATGATTTTAATTTTCTTACATTTGTTCAGACTTGTTTTCTGTCCTATCCTGTGGTCTCTCTTTGGAAATGTTCCATGTGCATTTGAAAAGAATGTTAATTTTGCTTCTTTGGGATAAAAAGTTCCTTATACATCACTTAAGTCCATTTGATATAATGTGTCATTTAGTTCCTTGTTGATATTTTGTTTGGAAGATCTATCCATTGTTGACAGTGGTGTATTAAAATCCCCTACTATAAGCACGCTGCAGTCTATAACTTTCCTGAAGTCCTCCAGGGTTTTCCTTATGTATTCAGGTGCTCCTATGTCAGGTGCTTATAGGTTTACAATGTTCATGTCTTCTTGAGGGATCCTTCCTTTCTACATTATGAAGTGTCTTTCTGTGTCTCTTTTTATGGCTTTTGTTTTGAAGTCTATTTTGTCTGATATTAATATTGCCATGCCACCTTTTTTCTCCTGTCCATTTGCTTGGAATATTTTTTTCCAATTCTTTACCTTCAGTCTGTGTAGGTCTTTTGTTCAAAAGAGGATCTCTTATAGGTAGTATGTGTACAGGTCATGTTTTCTTATCCTTCAGCTATCCTATGTCTTTTAATTAGAGAATTTAATCCATTTACATTTAAAGTTATTATTGGTAGGTACTTACTCATTGTTTTCCTTTGTACTCGTGTTCTTCTCTCCCTCACACTTCTTAAAGCAATCCCTTTAGCATATCTTGCAGTGCTGATTTAGTGGAAGTATATTCTTTTAGTCTTCTTTTCTCTGGGAAACCCCTTATTTCACCTACGACTTTCACTGAGAATCTCGCTGGGTAGAGTAGTCTTGGTTGCAGGCCTTTGCTTTTCATTACCTGGAATATTTCTGGTCTTCCCTTTCTGGCTTGCAGTATTTTTGTGGAGAAGTCTGATGCGTGCCTTATCGGGGCTCCCTTGTATGTTACTTCTTATTTTTTCCTTGCTGCCTTTAAGATTCTCTCTTTGTCTTTGACATCTGCCATTTTAATTATAATATGTCTTTGAGTGGGCCTGTTTCAGTTCCTCTTGATTGGGACCCTCAGTACTCCCTGGGCTTGTGTGCCTTTTTCTCTCCTCCAATTAGAGAAGTTTTCTATCATTACTTTTTCTACTCTCTGTGGCCAGAGGTGGATTAAGGTCAGTTGAGGTTCTGGGTACAGAAGAAAATATTTAAACATACTATCAGTTTTTACCACCAATTGTAAACTTGTAAGTAATTAAAATTGCACATATGAAACCAAACTTGGTGTCATTAGAAAAAAGTGTGAAGTTTGGACTTTGCAGGGCATTTCAAAATTTGGGGCCCAGGGTGTATGCCCAGTATGCCCACCATTAAATCCTCCTCTGTGTGCAGCTGTCTCCTTCAGTTGTTAATCCAGTCATTCTGCACTTAGATGTCAAGCTTAAGCACCATAGGGTGAGGCAGAATCCCTCCTGGGGTTAGGGCTAATGTTTTCCTTCACACTACTACTGCTGTTGCTTAGAGGGGAGTGGTCTGTGTTAGCTCCATGGCTGCTACCTTATGGGAGATGATTCAGCACAGGGATCTGGGGGGCTACTATCTCAGTTCTCTCCCCAAAGCCTGCATACGCATTCTCTCCTGAAGCGTCACTAGTCCGCTCTGCTTCCCTTCGCAGGAGTCTATTATCTGTGGCTCTCACTCTGCACTCAGCAGTTAGGCTTAAACACCAAAGGGCGAGGGCAGAGTCCCTCCTGGGGGTGGGACTATTGTTTCTTCTCAGGCTGCTGCTGGTCAAGACAGTGGTCTGCCTGAGCAAAATGGTGGCTGCTGCAGGCAGGATGACGCAGCAGCAGGATCCTGGAAGCCACTTTCTCAGTTCTCACCCCAAAGTTCCTGTCCCCAGTCTCTCCTCAGGCATCTCTAGCCCAATCTGCCCCGTCCTTTGCTGGAGCCGAGGGTCAGTGTCTACAAATGAAAATGTATGCATTTGCCCTGTAAATGGTTCTTCCAGTCTCTAGACACCCAACTCTGAAAGAGAGTAATTCTGCTGTTTTTCACAGCTGGCTGTTATCTGTGAGCTTTTTGGGTTCTAGTGCTGTAGGCTGGGGATCTCTGCTTATGGTTTAGACCCCACTCTTCTCAGGAGGATCCAATTGGCCACTTAAATATCCCTCTGGTTCTGCCACCTGAGGGTGCCCAGCCAGCCTCCTCAAGTCTCCACCACAATTCTTAACAGTCAGGTTGTGCTGGAGCTGATTCTTCTGTCTGTCTGAGGTTTTTAGGCTTCTTTCTCGCTATTGTTCATTGTTTGTTCTGGGTGATTTCTCCGGAATTTAGTTGTAATTCCAGACTTGTTCTGGGAGGAGGTCAGTGTGACTTCCGTTCACTCCTCTATCATCTTACCTCTCAATCTTTGGCTCTGTATGAATCTTTATATAGTATGAACTGCTGATTAGAATAGGTGTATTTTTAAAATGTACAAGCAATATTTTGGTATATATATTATTCATTTATTTACTTTTATTAGTGATAATTTTAACATATCTTTTGTGTTATTACTTCTAAATGTTGTGCTCATATACAATTTGGCTTATTTATTATCCCTTCCATAGATAAGTAAATAACTTTCAACTGCCTGCTACCACCAAAAATATCCCTTTTTCTAGTGAGCATCATTGCTTATATCCCATTATGGATTTGTGTGAGAATTTATATGACATACATGCAAAGAAATAAAATTAAAGATTTATAAATTTTCCATTACTTACATTGATATTTAAGGAAACCATTATCAGTATTATCAATCTGTCAAGTAAGAAAAGTACCTTTGATTTTTAAAAAATCAAAATTTTAAAAATGATAATGCCTTTTTCTGACCTGTCTCTTTTTAGCTTATGATATAATTACATTGATGAGTTTTCCTAACCTTGAACACTGAACCATCTTTGCATTAGAGAATGCAGAATAGGCAGAATTCTATGATGAGGCCCAAGGTTTCCACCCCCTTGTGTAGATGCTCTTTGTAATACATGCAATTCCACTGTGGTCTGGTTCTGATAGATTTTATTTCTATGACAAGTTACCTATACTATATGACAAAAGGAAAGGGATTTTGATAAAATTAAATGCCCTAATCAATTAACTTTCTTTAGAAGCTTATATTGGGATTGTTTATCTTAATCAGTAGGGAGAGAGATTATATTTGACAGATCTGACCAAGTCATTTGGAAATCTTTATCTATTTTTTTTGTTTTTCTTAAGAATATTTTATTGATTTAGCTGTTATAGTTGTCTTAATATTTTTTCCTTTGTCCCCATCCACCCAGTACCTCCTTCCCTCTAGCAACACCCCTACCCCCACCCCCTTAGCTCATGTCCATGAGCATACATGTAAGTTATTTGGCTTCTCTCATTCTTATACTGTTTTTAACTCCCCCCTGTCTATTTCTACTAACTATGCTTCTTGACTTTTGCACCATTTCCCCCCTCTGACCCCCTTCTCTCTCTCAGCTGATAACCCTCCAAAAGATCCCCATACCTATGATTTGGTTCCTGTTCTGGTTGTTTGCTTAGTTTGTTTTTGTTTTTGTTTCTATTTTTTAGATCAGCTGTTGATAGTTATGAGTTTGTTGTCATTTTAACGTTCATATTTTTGATCTTCTTATTTTTCTTAAATAAACCCCTTTAACATTTCATGTAACAATGGCTTGGTGATGATTACGTCCTTTAGTTTTTCCTTGTCTGGGAAGCACTTTATCTGCCCTTCCATTCTAAATGATAGCTTTGCTGAATAGAGTAATCTTGGTTGTAGGTCCTTGGTTTTCATCACTTTGAATACTTCTTGATAGCTCCTTCTTGCCTGCAAGATTTCTTTTGAGAAATCAACTGACAGTCTTATGGGAATCACTTTGTAGGTAACTCACTGCTTTTCTCTTGCTGCTTCTAAGATACTATCTTTATCTTTAAGCATTGGCATTTTAATTATGTTGTGTCTTGGTGTGGTCCTCTTTGGGTCCAACTTGATTGAGACTCTCTGTGCTTCCTGGACTTACATGTCTGTTTCCTTTACCAGATTAGGGAAGTTTTCTTTCATTATCTTTTCAAATAGGTTTCCAATTTCTTGTTCTCTTCCTTCTCCTTCTGACACCCCTAAGTGCAAATGTTGGACCTCTTGAAGTTGTCCCAGAGGCTACTTATACTACCCTCATTTTTTTTGGATTATTTTTTTTCTTCTTGTTTTGATTGTTTATTTTTTTGCTTCCATATGTTCCAAGTCATTGATTCATTTCTCAGCTTCATCCACTGTACTGTTGATACCCTGTAAATAGTTCTTTATTTCAATTAGTGTATCTTTCATTTCTGACTGGATTTTTTTATGCTGCTGAAGGTCCTCACTATGTTCCTTGACCATCCTTATAAGCCATGTTTTGAACTCTGCATCTGACGGCTTGCTTATCTCCATTTCATTTAGCTTTTTTTCTGGAATTTTGTTCTCTTCTTTCATTTGAGCCATATTTCTTTGTCTCCTCATTTGGCAGCCACCCTATGTTTGTTTCTATGTATTATCTAGAACAGCTTTGACTCCCTGTATTAGCAGTATGACCTATTATAGAAAAGTGCACCAGGAAATTTAATGGGACAGAGCCTTAGGTAATCACCAGGGTGGGGTGAGCCACGTGAACCAGGTTAATAGTCTCAGATATGGTGTCACTACTCTGTGTCTCTGTGTGGGGGAGGGTTGAGAAAAGGGATAATGGCTGCTGCCTGACCTATGGACTCTTGTCCAAGAAGAAGCTGTCATCCAACACTTGCCCTAATACCAGATACATCATTTTCTCCCCATTTGGCACTGGTATCCTTCCAGCTGCTGCCCTGGTGCTAGACACCAGGGGGAGTAAGTCTACATAAGTCCTAAGACCACTGCAGTCCCTTTAAGAGGAGACACCTGAGACTCATGCCATTTCTTCCACCATCCCAATGCCCAGGTGTTTTTTACAGCCAGAAGTTATGGGAACTTTTCTTCCTGGCACTGGAATCCTGGGCTGGGTGGCCTGGTGTGGGGCTCAGAGCCCTCACTACTGATTTTTATTCACCACATATGGGTGTGGGACCACCCATTCTAAGTCCTCATCTCTGCATGTCTACCCCTACTACACATCTGGATAAAGATGCCTCTTTAATTCCTCAGGTGTTGGACATTCATACAGCTCAATTTTCTGATGATTCTGGATGATAATTGTTTTATGATATAGTTGTAATTTTTGCTGTGGTTTTGCAGGGAGGAGAGTAGGATTTACCTACACCTCCATCTTGACTGGAAGTCCCCATTCTTGTGGTTTTTATGACTCTCTCTTTGTATTAAAACTTTGGCCTTTTAATTACGATGTGCTTGTTGTGGGCCTCTTCACATTCATTTTGCTTGGGACTCTCTGTGCTTCTTGGACTTGCATGTCTATTTCTTTCACCAGATTAGGAAAGTTTTCTTTCATTATCTTTTCAAATAGATTTCCAATTTCTTGTTCTTTCTCTTCTCCTTCTGGAACCTCTGCTATGTGGATGTTGGATGCTTGAAATTTTCCAAGAGGTTGCCTACAGTATCCTAATTTTTATTTTTTATATTTTTGGGGGATTATTTTTTCTTCCTTTTGTCCTGATTGGTTGCTTTTTGCTTCTTTATGTTCCAAATCATTGTTTCAATTCACAGTTTCTTTCACTCTACTGTTAATACCCTGTAAACAGTTCTTTATTTCAATGAGTGTATCCTTTGTTTCTGATTGGTCTTTTTTATGTTGTTGAAATCCTCACCATGTTCCCTGACCATCTTTATAACCTGTGTTTTGAACTCTGCATCTGATAGATGGCTTATCTCCATTTCATTTAGCTCTTTTTCTAGAATTTTGATCTGTTCTTTCATTTGGGCCATATTTCTTTCTCTCCTCATTTTGGCAGCCTCTCTGTGTTTGTTTCCATGTATTAGATAGAGCTTCTTTGACTCTGTGCCTTGGTAGTGTGCCCTAATGTCATAGGTGTCCTATAGGATCCAGTGGCACAGCCTCCCATATCACCAAGCTGTGTACTTGAAGTGTGCCCTTCATGTTGGCTGAATACACCTTCCTCTTATAGTTGAGCCTTAATTGTTTTTGGCAGATCAATAAGAGGGATTTACCCAGGAATCAGCCCCAATGACTGGCTGAGCACTGACAACCAACCCCTGCCCTCTGTGGAGGATCAACTATTCAGGGAAAGAGTATTGGTGCTCCAACCTTGTCCACAGGAGTTCACTGGGTGTGCAGGCCCTGGGGTTTCCCAGGTGGTGCGGGCCAAGGTCAATCCTCACCCATGTTCTGCCCTGGCCCACCCTGAATGAGCTACAAAGCTCTCTGAGAGGGCCGCTAATTCTGCTCAGCTTGGAGATTGTCAGATGAAGCCAAGCTGTAAACCTAGGCTGGCTGTTGTTAGTGCCAGACCTTGGGCCACTTAGTAAGAGATTCAGGGGATGAGGGGTTCATTGAAGCTGGCTGTTGCATATTTGAGAAGATTTAGGAAGTTCTGAAGCATAAGCCAAGACCAGCCATTCATATGGAAAAGTCACTGTTAACAGCTTGAGTGGGCCTGTAAATAGGGTGGGATGGAGTCTCAGGGGATCTCCAGGGTGGGTAAACATTGTTACCCACTGATGGAGTCTCAGATATGACACCTAGTTGCCAGCTCTGTGGCTCTTTCTAGGTTGGGTTTAGAAAGGGGACAATGGCCTCTGCCCATCTTTCTGTCTGGGAGAAAGCTTTCCCCCAACTCTCACCTTGATGCCAGGTACTTCAGTTCCTCCTTGCATGCTACCAGTGCCTTTCAGGCTGCTACCCAGTTTTGGAGCTCAGAAAGAGTGAGTCTCAGTAAGTCAGTGTGTGTGTTCTTCAGGAACTACTTGGGGTTCCAGCAGCTTCTTCCACCGACTATGGCTCAATCCCCACGGGCTATGGCAGCCAAAAGCTATGGGGACTTATCTTCCTGGCACTGGAACCCTGGACTGGGTGGCCTGGTGTGGGGCTAGGACACTTCATTTCCAAGATATCTGTCCGGATTTTACCCACCATTTGTGGATATGGGACCAGCACATTCCTTTTCTCCGCCCCTCCTACCAATCTGGATGGATATGGTTTCTTTAATTCTGTAGTTGTCAGACTTCCATTCAACTCAATTTTTGACAGTTCTGAGTGATGGTTATTCTATGCTTTAGTTGTAATTTTTAAAAACGATTTTTTTTATTTATTTTTAGACAGAGGGGAACTGAGGGAGAGAGAGAAACATCAACATGTGGTTGCCTCTTGTGTACCCTGTACTGGGACCTGGCCTGCAACCCAGGCATGTGCCCTGCCTGAGGATCCAATCTATGACCCTTTGGTTCGCAGGCTGGTGTTCGATCCACTGAGCCACACCAGCCAGGGCATAGTTGTAATTTTGATGTGGTTGTGTGAGGAGGTGAGCCCTGTTTACCTATTCTGCCATCTTGACCAGGACCAAAGTATTTTAACAGATAAAAAGTGCTTAGCATACTGACAATTTTACTGAGTGTCCTTTATTACATAGATATTACATAGTTTAAGTAGTTAAATGAGAAATTTTTTTTTATTTTCGGTACTAATAATTTATCCATTGTTTCCAAAATGTGTTGCCTCAATTGATTGAGAGGTATGTAAAAGAATAGCAAGTTTCATTTCACCTTTCATAGATCATTTATGTTAATTCTACTCCTAGTCCCATGGTTATTTGCAAGGTGCCTTAAAGAAAGGTAGAAAATGAAAAATGTGTTATTTTTTGCAATAAACTTTTGCAAATTTGTGAGAGACTAATAATACTATGCGTACTTATTTTAGTTAACATTTCTGTTCCTTTATTCTGCATATTTGGAGAGGGTCCTGGGAAATAATTTAGAGAACCATAGGTAGGGAGCTAGAAATGTTACAGAATAAATTTGTTGAAATGTGTTCAGCAGTATATTTCTTTCCAAATATAGTTTTCATTACTTTCTTCAAACTTATTTATTTTAAACTATTTGTTCTCTAAGAAAGTATAAAATTATCAGTTCCCTGTGTTCAGAAGCTAACTTAATGTGCTATGCAGTCTCATATAACCTTTCCTTAGGCTATTTATCATAGCACTAGCAGATAAATTTTAGATGTCAGTTAATGATGCAAGATGGGTCACAGTGATGATTTTTATTGGAAAATGAGATAGCCTAAGAAAATGAAAATCTAAATCTATGCATTTATATAGAATAGCTAAATGACTTAAACTTTGTTCAAATGTTAAAAACTGTAGCAACGGCAGGTTTTAATAAATACTTCATATGAACCTCCATCATATACTCTCACATGTGCATATTTTTGCCTCAAAGTTTACCTATATTTTGCATTTCAACCAATTTTCATGCTTTGAAGGTAAACATTTTTAGGTATATTTCTGGTATATAATTTTTAATACAAACCCTACAAGTATATTTGTAATCACTAATGAATAATCAGAAGTTGAATTTGTTTTGGTCAATAAAATCTCAGTCATTAACTAACTTACTAAATCCCTGAAATCAGATCACCTTATGGGTCACATCTAATTCTATTGGAGAGGTCAATGTCAAACAGAACCTATTAGGGTTGTGTGGGTGGGGGGGGAGGAGGTTCTTTGTATCTTAGCTTTATTGTATGTAAATATTAAGTATGCTAATTAAAATGTACTTTGAAAATAACTCTACACTTATGGAGAGACACCATTTTTATTAATTTACAATGTCATCATTAGATAATCAGTATCACTTAAATATACCCTAGAATCTGAATGTATATCACAGGATAGAGAAGGGGTCTAATTTTTTTTTTTTGGAGTATATCCCATGTGAGGTGTTCTACGTGGAATTGTTATTCTTGGTCACGCTTGTGATGTATTCCCCAATTTGTAGATGAAGTGACTAAGACTCAGAGAGAGTGATTGATTAACTTGCTGACTTGCTACAATGTAAAGATTGATTTAACCCTATTATACATGACTTCAAAACCTGGGCTGTTCTAGCATGTTATTTTCCTTCCTTCCTGAGTGAAGTTCAATAGTATTATATATTTTTTTTTATTTTTAAGTTCATTTTATCGAGATGTGTTTCACATATAATAAAATGCACCTGTCTTAAAAGTCTATTTTTTAAATTAAGGCAAATGTATACAACCATATATCTACCATATTAACCAAGATATAGAATATTTTCATTCTCAGAAATATTCCCTCTGTCTCTGCTAAGTCAAACCCGCAAATCTCAGCCCTAGACACCCACTAATCTGTTTTCTCTTATGTTTAGTAAGTTTTGCCTCTTCTTGAATTGCATGCAAAGAGAACATACACTATGTATAATTTGTGTCTGATTTATTTTATTCGACATGAAATATTTAAATTCATTTACATCCCTATGTTTATCACAAATTAGTTACCTTTTATTGCTCCATATTCAACCATATAGATGTACCATATTTTTTATCTGTTCATCAATTGGTGGATATTTATTTTGTTTCCAGATTTTGACTAATGTGAACAAAGCTGTTATGAGCATCCATATAGAAGTTTCTTTGTGGATCAATATTTTTATTTTTCTTGGGTGTTACCTAAAAATTAAACTGATGAGTGAAATGGTAAGTGTTCATACATGGAGAACCCTTGCTTAAACACTCGCAGCACTCAGCAGACACACCAAGAAGCACATGCATTAAAGACTGTTCTTGACCTTCTGTAATACAACAAAATCTGATTTTTTAAACAGCATTAAAGTTCCCTTCCAAGTATTTTAACTTACTGCGAAGATAATACTACACATTCTTTGAAAGGAAACTAGACACTTGAAACCATTAACATTCATATCTAGCGTCTAATCAAACTTACTGCACATGCAAATAAGCAGTAGATTATAACACCTAACCAAGAAAAACAAATGGACAAAGAAGAAATTAAAACAGACCCAGAAATAACATAAACAATATAATTATGGGTTTAGCAAATAAGAACATTTTAACCCTACAAAGATTTTTACTGCAGTTCATAGCCTATACCTGTTATGATTTCCTAGCCCTAGACCTTGAAACTAGTCAGTCCTGCAAACATGGCTGGTGCTAGACATTTTATTAGCCTTCTAAAAAAACTAAAAAAACTTAAATTTAAAGATGTATTAAGAGAGGAGGATTCAATTTGTTACCATATTTGTGACTTTACTGTAAAGTGGATTTTTTTCTTTTACAATTTACATGTGCTACTCATCAGAAGGTATGTTTATCACTTCTCAACAAATTTATTTATATAAATATTCTACCTAATTCAGGTTATAATAGCAAATATAAAATTATAAGTAATAGGTCATTAAATGAATGATAAGTACATTATTATTTCTCTTGATTCTTTGTTCATACAGTCAATTTATTCTTCATTAAAAATAATACTTGTTTCAAATACCTGATTGAGGTTGGTTTTTATTTCCAAACATGTTTTTCCAATATTAAAGCATAATTCTATAATGAAAGTGTTAACAACCTAATGTTCCATATTCATAAAAACGATTGTATTATTCTTTCACTATAAAATTAAATACTTATTAAATAATTTTGAATTTAAAAAATTTGTTTGAGGTGGTTGTCATCAAAATGAACACAATGGAATCTAAAATCCTTCCCATTGGTCTATACATGAAGATCACAAGAATATTGTGTATTTACATCTGCCAGAATATTCCACAACTTATTTCAATATGAGTATGCACGCATATACTCATTTATTGTTGTTATTGTGATTTCTGACTGATAGCATTGCAAATTCTTCTCTTATGAGTCTATCTTTTGGAAATGTAGGACACATTTCACTCCTCTGTGTGTTTCCTTATAGTAATATAACACATTCTAAATGGGATATTATTTTTATCTTTATTTTATTGAAATGAAAATAGAAATATAGTATATACCACATGCAATTCATACATTTCTAAAATCTTATTCAAATATTTTTTACTAAATGTGCTATAATTTTTAAGCAGTGAAAATGCTTGGCTACTAGTTATGATTAACTATGATCCAAAGCATGCAGTTTCATTGTTTAGCCTAAAATAAACCATTTTAAAATTTATTGTACTCAAGTCTGTTGTAATATCTGACATATAATTTTCAGAAGAGTTCACATAATCTACCTTATTTTTATAACATGTTTTGCCTTGAACATAAGAGGCTATCAAAGATTGGTGAGTCCTTTTTTTTCATAGTTATCTTCCCTATGTTTCATCTAAAATATATACGCATGTAAAAAAAAAAAATCTCCTCTAAATCCTGATGTAAAGGTCTTTTGAAATACTTTCCTATATTAACATAAAACAAATTAGCAACAAGATTGCATCATATACTGACATAGTTTTCCCATCAAGCTGTTTATCTTTCTTTCAGTCCACAAAACTTTAGTGTCTTTCCCCAAGGGAAAGCCTTCAGCAAAATAAGGACACTTCAGAGCACAGAAGAGAAGAATTATAAAACTGTCATAGATGTCAGAGTATATTGAAATCAGCAGCTGAGTAGCATTGCCTGGAAAGCAGCCATTTCATCTAAGGAGTTCTTTATGGTCTGGTAAATTGCATTACATTTAAACAAAATAGAAATGACATTCTTACACAAAATAGTTTAATCACTCAGTACGTAGTTAATTTTTCTGACATATCCTATTTTATCATTTTATGAAATGTTTGGCTTTTAACATTTACTTAGAATTCAAGAGAGTATGTATATCAAAACAAACTTTATTTTACTAAAGGGGATATGAACATAGCAGGAAGGGAAAGGGAAAAATACCCCTCTGCCCATTAAAAAACAACATAGACTTTTACAAAGAGACTATGAAAAATAATTCAAATATTAAATAGAAGTGATGGTAATTACTTCTGTCTGTGTAAACATGCGTGTGGGTTGATAGGATGAAAGGGAAAGACAGAGAGAGAATGCAGAGTGTAGGCAATACTAAATGGTCAACACTATTAAGTAACATTAATCAAAACTTGTTAATTTTAAAGTCTTGTTATTTTGAATAAAGACCATTTTGAATTAGAGATCCAAGAAATTGAATATATGATTCTAGTTAGCAAGATTTTTCCCTTTTCATTCACCATTTTATTCTTCTTTGTTCTATTTTGTAAATATAGGCTCACATTTCAAGGGTTAGTATTCCATCATTGCTGCTCACTGCTAGACTCTGAATGCAGATAGAGTACATTGTGCATTAGACTAGTTAAGAGGTTTTAAATTAGATTTGTGACTTGAAAGTTTGAATGAGAAAACTAATAGAACACAAAATGAAGCAGAGGAAAAGTTAGATTAATTATCTAGATCACTCAGTGTAAACGGTTGCTGATGTACTTTGTTGTTGAGTGGCATTTTGGTAGTAAAACATGTCTTAATTTTACCTACGTTAAGTTGCTCTAATTTTTGTGAAAACACATATCTATATTTACAAATCATAATATCTTGGAGTCTTTTTAAAATAAAATATATGTAAATAGGTCATTCATATTCTCTCACTAATTATGAATATTTACATTTATGCTTAATCTAAATATTTATCTGTATAATTTCCTCCATTAAAATAACTACTCTAAAGTGTTAGTTCAAATATTCACTAAATTCAAACACATATATTTTTAGTTAATTTTATCCTCTAACCCTCTGCCCTCAAAAAAAGATAATATCTCTCATTCACCCAGAGAAAAATGCCAAAGAATAATGGCATCTGCAGATATTGTACATTTCAGTGTAACAATAAAGGTCAGACTGTCTTGGTCTATTTCTAAGGCTCTTTCCTCTTATTTTAGGTAATCCAGACAGATTGAACCCATCCTCCTGCAAATCTGATTCAGTTCAGATGCCTTAAATTTCTGTGTCGTGTGTGTGTGTACACACATGTGTATGCATCTTTTGCTCTTGTTTTAGTCTTCTCTAATGTTAATGACATTGATATTTATCTGAAATAATTCCTGCTGGTTCATCAAACATGCCTGAATAAATATCCACCTGTTCCTCATAAATGGCATCAGGAGCTCATTCTGTATGACAAGCTATATTTTAATTTTAAATATTCATTTTTTAATACTGACCTTCAGTAGGGTGAGAGTGCCATAGTGCCCTGTGGTTGGTAAAATAGTGGAGGAATCAGGAAGAAGGTTCGCAATTTCTGTTTAGTTATGAATGAAGCATGCCAGTTATTAAAGTAATTAAAAAATAAACATTGTAGTTCCTAGTTAAGATTTTATTTAGAATTTTATGACTTAATTATAGAAATTCAGAGTTAGTAACAACCTGCTTATTTCCCTCAAAAACAACCAAGTAAATTATAAATTACATTATAAAAATATAAGGTAATTATTATCAAAAACTATATATTTTTTCAGTTTAAATTTCAAGTGGTTGAAATAAAATAATGAAGCTGATATGCTAGAGAAAAGGAAGGTTGAGAGTTGGAGCACTCAAGCTTCCTGATTTCAAAATTACTGCAGAGCTACAATAACAAAAGCAGTGCAGTACTGACATAAGGATAGAAATATAGTTCAACAGGAGAGGATTCAGAGTCCAGAAAGTAACCACTACCTATGATCAATTGATAATTAAAAAGGATATCAGGAAATTCTATGTAGAAAAAAACCTCCAGTATTTTCCACAAATATTGCTGGAACAATTGGGTATCCATCTACAAGTTCTACTTCTTTCTTATATCATAAAACAAAAATTAATTCAAAATGGATCAACAACATTAGTGTAAATGATAAAACTATAAAAATCTTATAAGAAAATGTGTCAATTTTCAGAATAGGCAAAACATTATTAAATTTGATAATAAAAGCACAAGATACAAAGTAAATGAGGTGAATTTTATCTTATTCATAATTAAAATATGTTTACTTCAAAGAACTCACACAGACAATAAAAAAAGCAAGCCACAAAATGGAAGAAAATATTTACCTGGTAAGAGATTTTTACCTAGAAGACATAGAGAATTGTTACAATTCAATTATTTAAAATATAATAAAAATAATAGAAATAATAAAAAGTAAAATATTACTTAAAATTACAAAAACTTGAATAGATATGAACAAAAAAGATATAAAAATAAATATGTAAAAGTAGAAGCAAGATATATGCTTGCCAAGTAATAAGAAGTTTAATGAATGTGTCATATCCATACAATGACATTTTATTCAATAATAAAATGGAATAAAGTACTGATACATGGTACAACATAGATAACCTTCAAAAACATTGTGCTAATTGAAAGAAGTCAGTCAAAAATATAATACATTATAGGATTACATTTATATGAAACATCTAGAATCAACAAATCTACAGAATTGGAGAGTAGATGAATGGATGCCTAACGCTGACACTGGATAGAATGAGAAGTGGCTGCTAAAGGAACACGATTTGTGTGTGTGTGTGTGTGTAAAGAATTCTAAAATTACATAGTGTTGATGGTTTCAGACCTTTGTGAATACATTTAAAAAACATTTACTTGAATAATTTAAATGAATTAATTGTATGTAGTGAATTATTCAAAATTGTTAAGAAAAAAATAAACTGGAACCATTCAGTAATGGTGATTGTGATAATCTCCAAAATAATTAAACTAAGGTATGATGGGGAAGAATTGGGAAGAGATAGATATTGGATAGGTAGAAAGGTAAAAAGGTAGGTAGATAGATGGATACATGATCTCAATTGAGCTAACAAAATAACAATAGGTAGAATATTGCTATAACTTCAAAGATGACTGAAAGAAAACTACAAATTTAAGACAAAAAGCCTAATATTTTGTTTTTAATTATCTTCTAAACATTATGAAGATATTGACTATTTTCTCATAATGCAAAATTAATGAAAGCTTGAGTCTTTGCACAGAGGATTTGCTTTGGTTAAAGATCTCTGCTACATGAATGTAATGTTCCAAATATAGGAAGCCCAGATAGGCTACTTCTCTCGAATCATAGACTATCAGAAGTATTTAGATTATTTATTCATATTTAAAATTGATGGTAAGTTCAAAAGATAAACTTCTCCAGAAGAGTATAAAAATGTAGGTGCAAATCACTTTGTATGATAAACAACAAATTATGAATTTTGTTGTATTTCTTTTATTTTGTGGAAATATAAAAAACCCTGTTTATTTTTTTTTTTAATCCATGTAGATTAACAAATCACTTTTGGGTGCCTTTCATATCTTTCTGACTGAATCTAATATTGTTTTCATTAAAGAGTGGTAAATATGGCCTTGGCTTGTGTGGCTCAGTGGATTGAGTGTCAGCCTGCAAACCAAAGAGTCACTGGTTCAATTCCCAGTCAGGGAATTTGCCTGCATTGTGGGCTAGGTCACCAGTGGCAACCACACATTGATGTTTCTATCTCTTTCTCCCTCCCTTCCCCCATTCTGAAAATAAATAAATAAAATCTTTTAAAAATATGGTAAATATGTTCCTCTTTTCATGTGTTCTAAAATATCATGACCAGGTGAGATGCTACTTTGCCCATTATATGAGTCTACTAAATATGCATGCAATGTATTCTTCATATAATCTAAAAGGGAGTTGATTCTAAGATCAATGTAGAGTCTATCATTTATCTACCTTTCACATCAACCATTCTTCTAGATAACTTTCTAAATAATGTTTTCGGATATCAAAAACCAAAAGCAAACTTGGCTTTGTAGTTAACAATTAAAATTTTTCATTCAAATGCTTATTTCAAAAAATGTAATACACTTTATTATTCCATGATTCTAATAACAAATATGATGCTGAAAATATATTCAGTCTGTTATTAAAAAGATAGATAAGAGTAGATACATTTTAAAATAAATCACATAGTACTTATAAGAAAAATTGGTTTGGCCTCAGTATTTGGATGATAGTTTACAACAAAATAATGCTAAAAATATTAGATAGAAAAGATAATTATTGCCCTTTTATAATTCCCTTTTATAATACACTGGGTTACTCTGCATTATTACTTTTTTCCTAAATTAATATTGCAATAACCTTTGTGAAATTAGCATAGCAGTTATCATAGTCATATTAGTCATTCATTACCCTTGCATTTTAACATTGCTGGCAAAGTCACTTTGTCATAATCAGTTAATAACCCTTCCTTATTATAAATCAATATATACTCATTGCAAAGATTATAAAAACACCAAGAAATATAAATAGAACTTTAAATACTGAAAGTAAATCCTATACCTAGATATAGACAGTAATAACATTTACCTTATTTGTTTTCACATATTTTTATGCAATTTTTCTCATTTTTTCCAAAATATTTAAAATGTGTGTATATGTTCATGTTTTAGAAGAGACACAATTGCATAAATTCTGAATGGATTTGATAAAAAATCAATTAGAATTTTAATGAGCCATATTTTCAGCGTTTTCGTACTTTCAAATTTTTCCTGTGGGGGGAAAAATAGAAGCTTTGTCCTTGATTCAGATACCAGCTCTCCTTTGAGCCACCTGCCTAAAACAATAATATATTTATAGTTTTATGCCTAATATCTACTTAAACCTTTAAAAGTAATGTGTTTTGAAAATATCTATAAATTAAAAACCATTATTATGGGGGAAAAAAAGATGCTAAAGGCAGTAAAGCCACGAAGAAAGAAAGAAAACAGATTGGCACACTGAAGAAATCACAGAGTATTTGATTCATTGGTCAGAAAAAGAAAAAAAAAATGTCTACACTTCTACTGTTTTGAATAAAATGCTCTCTTACAAAAGGAACTATATCATCACTTAATAGGTCTGAATTTATTTTACTATTAAATAAGAAATCATTTAATAGACATAATAAAACTTCAGCCCATAAGTATGATAGTCTTGATTAGTTTCTTCAATTTTGCAAAGTGGCAACTTCTGAAAAAGACATATTTTCAGTAATTAGAATTTTTCTAGATGTTTAGAATACTTAAATACTCTCTAGAGTGTTTAGTGACTGGCAGTGAAAACTAACATCTGATTTACATGTTCAAATTGGTAACTACGTATACAAAAAATCATACAAATCTTTTGAAGTGGGTTTAGAGAAGTATCCTTTATTCTGTATATCTTATTAGGTGTGTTATAAGGGTAAAAACACTATAAAGAAATTATAGTTTATTGATAATATGTTAGTATTACTATATTAATTATAATTTAAAATACTTCATGAATAATGTTGGTTGACACATTAAGTGCATCTATTAATGCTTTTAATAATCATAAATTTTAGTTCCTTGTGTGTGTGTGTGTGTGTGTGTGTGTTTCCTTCCTGCTTTTAAGATTTTCATTTTGTTTGTCTTTCAACAGGTATACCATAATGTGTTTGGTTGTGATATGTTTATGTAATTTCAACGTGAGTCAGTTGAGCTTATTGGGTATGTAGATTAAATATTTCATCAAAATGGGACGTTTTTAGCCTTTACATCTTTGAATATATTTATAAGAGAACTCTCAAAGTATTTCTTTTTTAAGTTTCATAGTAAGGCCACTTTGAAGGCAGTTTCTCTCCTCTATTTTTTTTTTCTGTATAGCCACAGATTCCTGTTTTTCTTTTTATATATGTGTCTGATGATTTTTTTATTGAAAACTTGCTTCTTATTTTCATATTTATTTGTTTAATGATTTCAACAGACTCAGTCAAGTCTATTTTCCCTGTAGATTTTTTAGAGTACAGCATTTCCCTGATATTAAAACCATGAAAGGGTTGCAAATAGCAAATCAAATAATGTAAGTATAGCCCATTTAATTTTAAATTATGTTGTATATCAATCTTTGAATGTATCATCTACCTGTAAATTTACTAATGTTATATATTCTATAACCTTTTAAAAAATTTACAAGGTTAGAAAAAAATCCCATTAGCAATAAATATATGTAACTCCCAGATATTGGTTCATTATATAATTATCTGCTAAAAAGGTCCAAGGTTGAAAAATTAAATGTTTGAGGCAAATACTAAATCATAAAAGTTTCAGGTAAGCTTTCAGCACTTTGCTGTGCCAGATGACAAGGACATACACCGAGACTAAAGTAGTTTGCAGAAGACTCCAAGGCAAACTTCATAGTTTTCAAAGTAGCCACCTTATAACATTAAATAATTCTAATTAAAAATATTAAATAAATATAAGTAGAAATGACTCATTTATACCACTTGAAGTACTTATGACATCACATGTTATTTGGAAAATTGGTAATTAAAGCTAAATCAGTAAGTATTTACCCTATTTGTTTAAGATGATCATATTTGTAGCTAGGGAATCAATCAATCTAGTCAAGACTTTAAAAAATCTATTTATATTATTATTAATATACTAGGTTAAAATTATTCAAGTTATATGGGTTCTAAAATTGGGAGGCATATTCTTTTAATCAAATAAAGAATAAAAGAAGGAAAGAAGGAAAAAAGAAGATAAAATAAAACTCATAATTCATATGAATTAAAATTAATATAACATATACTTGTGTGCATGCAATAAAAATATATTAATAATTCTACACAACATCAAATGTTACAGGAAATAATGGAAGCAGAAGGAAGTTGCACCTCTACATTTTCTGCTAGTATAAAACAGGCCATTTATACATGCTCACATGCACATTGTGGGTAATTTTAATGACCTTCTCACTATCTAGAATCATAAAATTGTTAAGTAGTCACTTCTTCAAATTAATGACTATTGAAAATATGAACAATAAGAAGAAAATAAGAGACTTCCAGTGAAGATGGAGGCATATGAAGACATGCTTCACCTCCTCATGCAACCATAGAAAGAATTACAACAAGATATCAAAATTAATAAGACCCAGAACTGTCAGAAAATTGAGCTGTATGGAAGTCCAACAACCAGTGTATTAAAAAAGACACATTCATCCAGGCAAGTAGGAGGGGTGGAGTTATAGAGATGGTTGGAGAGTCAGAATAGAGCGGAAAGGTGTCCACAGCAGCAGCAGTGGAATGAATGGGAGGGCCTCCCTTGGGAGCTCCAGATCCCAGCCCAAACCTAGGAACCTGGAACCTGGAAGATACATCTCCATTACCTCTGGCTATAAAAATCAGTGGGGAGGAGGAAGCAGAGGAAACTGTCAGATTTTCACTGCTTAAAGGGACAGCACAACCTTAGAACCAACACACTCTGGGATTCACCACTGGAGCAAGAGCTGAAAGTGCATCAGTCACCCACAGGAAGGGGGTGAAGTGGACGGAAATGGGGCAAGTGCTGGGCAAACTACCAGAAGCCAGGCAGTGGCATTGTCCCCTCTCCGAACCCTCCCTACACAACCACAAACTGGTGAAGTGGGTTGCCCCACCCTGGCAATTACCTAAGGCTCTACCCCACACAATTTATAGGTGCCTTCTCTATATAGACCATGCTACCAAGACAAGGAATAAAAGTAGCTCTACCTAATACACAGAAACAAACACAGGAAGACTACTAAATTGAGGAGACAAAGAAAAATGGACCAAATGAAAGAACAGAACAAAATCTCAGAAAAAGAACTAAGAAAAACAGAGATAACCAACTTATCAGGTGAAGGGTTCAAAACACTGGGTATCAGGATGCTCAGAGAACTACTTGAGTATGGCAAAAAAGTAAAGGAAGAAATGAAGGTCACACTAAGTGAAAAAAACAATAATGCACAGAAAACCAACAGAGAAGGGAATAAATCTGTGATTTAAATCAATGATTTGGAAAATAATGAAGAGATAAACATTAAGCCAGAACAAAAAGAAGAAACAAAAATTAAAAAAAAAAACCAAAAACAAAAACAAGGATAGGCTGAGGAACCTCTGGGACATCTCCAAATGTACCAACATCCAAATCATAGGGGTGTCAGAAGGAGAAGAGGAAGAGAAAGAAACTGAAAACTTCTTTGAAAAAATAATGAAAGAAAACTCCCCTAATTTGGTAAAAAGAAATAGACATATAAGTCCAGAAAGCACACAGAGTCCCAAACAAGTTGGACCTAAAGAGGAACACACCAAGAAATGTCATAATTAAAATGCCAAAGGTTAAAGAGAAAATCTTTAAAAACAGCAAGAGAAAAACAGAAAGTTACCTACAAAGAAGCTCCCAGAAGATTATCAGTGAATTTCTTAAAATAAACCTTGCAAACTAGAAGGAACTGGCAAGTATTCAAAGTGATGAAAAGCAAAGAGTTACAACCTAGATTACTCTATCCAGCAAAGCTATCATTTAGAATTGAAGGGCAGATAAAGTGCTTCCCAGACAAGGTAAAGCTAAAGGAGTTCATCACCACCAAACCATTATTACAGAAAGTGTTAAAGGGGCTTATTTAAGAAAAAGAAGATCAAAACCATGAACATTAAAAAGGCAAAAAATTCACAGCTATTACTACTAAATCTAAAAAACAAACAACAACGACAAAAAAAAAACTAAGCAAACAACCAAAACAGGAATAGAATCATAAATATGGAGATCATTTGGAGGCTTATCAGCTGGAAGGGAGAAGGGGGAATGGGAAAATGGTGCATGGATAAAGAAGCATAATTGGTAGGGACACAATAGGGGGGAGTTAAGAATAGCATAGGAAAAGGAGAAACCAAAGAACTTACACACATAATCCATGGACATGAACTAAGAAGGGGGATTGCTAGAGGGAAGGGGGTACCAGGCAGAAGGGGGCAAAGGGGGAAAATTAGGACAACTGTAATAGCATAATCAATAAAATATACTTAAAAGAAAAGAAGAAAATAAGAGGATAATTTCTTTATGATAAAAAAACCACATCTCAAAATCTAATAAACTTTTTTCTCAAGGCCTAAGAATGAAAACTAAAATGTAGTTGTTCTAAATAAAATCTATTCAATGTTAAATATGAAATTTTTATCATTATAGGGAACTAATTCATTATAGTACTAAACATTAAAGTTTATGTAGAGAGATATCTCTAGCTTGTTTTCAGTCTTGCCAGAGGGCATATTTCCTGACACAAAGAGTAACCCTTCTTATTTTTAGAAACAACCAGACCAGTGAAACCAAAAACCGAAACCTAAGGTGAGAAGTCACATTTCTTGAATAGAAAAATCTCTCTGTTCCTGAATATAGGTCTCTTTCCTGAGCTTCCAAGTTATCTGTGCCAACTAAGTCCCCTTTTGTTTTAATTTACCTACATGGAGTTGTAGCAGCAGAATCCAACTTATAAGGCATGCAGTGAAAATTTTTACTGAAAATTCTGGGAGAGGGAGTTCCAAAACACAGAAAATCTATTACTAATTATGGCTGGGAAGACTAATGAAGAAAGATGTTAGAGTGAAATGAAGCATCTTGTTACCAAGAGTATTTTAGAAGAGAATAATTTTATCTATATTTTTAAATTATATTTTGCATTATTAAGTGTGTTATAACCCTATCCTCTTTATCTGCCATTGAAGTCTTGGTCAAATCATTACAAAAAGTGATAAGATTGGGTTTCAAAATGAGGTGTGGAGAGCAAATCTTTTATTTTGCAAAAATACTTACTAATATAAATTATAATATTTGACCCATTTTGAGAGGACCTTAAAGAATGGTTATATTATTGCTGGAAAAAAAATAGTCCAAACGTAAAATAGTGGAAGAGGGGTTAAAATACATCAAGATGATCAATCTTTTGTTTAAACAAAAGAGAAACCACATATTTAAGAGAAAGCATATATTTAAATGGCTCTGAAAAAAATTGCTATTTAAAGATATTCAGTGTTTGAAAAAGCCCATTATGACTAAAGTCACAAAACAAGAACATTTACCGTGAAGGTCAATGCACTATATATTCCTTATTCAACCACATTTAGCCATTGTCAAAGATTTTGAAATTAAGCTAGATATAGCACACACAAGAGAATCCATTACTTTGAAATTCCCACATACTTTAGAATAGATAAGGGTGAAATATAAGGTAAAACTCTTTCTATATCATTTCTTGTTCTGTGTTAGGAGCATGAGAAGTTTTTCATATTCATATAATTATGTACATGAATATTAAAAGAAACTTTTACATTGACATTTTACAAGATTATCACCAGCAAAGTCAAAACAGAAAATTTGAAAATGGTTAATATTTAGCTTCTGTGTTGATCATTCCTGGGAAGGTTATTATTACCTGACATTGAACCCAGATATGCCTTTTTAACATTCAGCACCATTGTCATTGTCAGTTAAAAGGAAGAAAAGAACAGAATTATAAGGATACATGATAAAAGAAAATAAGTTCAGAAAAAGATAAAATGATTGTTTCTTTTGTTGAGTTTTATTTCTAAGACATCTATGCCTAACTTTCATTTAAAGCAAGTAATTAACATGAAGCATATTCGGGGAGAACTCAGCAGAAGCATATCAAGTGCTGTTTTCTGACTCTGCTATAGAATGGATAGTGCCAAATTCATATTGAAGCCACCTTTCAGCTACAAAATTTGTTAAAATCAGGTGACCTGAATCCCCTTAAGTTTGTTCCTTCTTATAAAGTTAATTAAATCATACAGCTTCATATAGATCATATGAATTATATAGATATATATGATTCATATGATTTATATCTATATAAATCATATAGATCTCATAATATCAGAAAAACAATTAGTTTTGGCAAAGCGCTATGAACAGCTTCTATTTGAGACGATTTGTTGCACTATCACTAAAAATGTTGATATATTGAAGATAAGAGGGTGAAATTTATCTTAGTGCTGATAAAGTAGCAGAAAGTGACATTACCTTAAGCTTGCTTCACTGATTCCCATAAAAGGAGTCTTAAGGGTATTTAAAGTAACTCTCAATCTTCCCATCCTTTCTAGAAGAAAATATGTCAGAACTCTGTCATGACTTAGATACATGTTCCTCCTCCTAAGGAAAGTTCCACTGACCAGTAATGCAAGTTCCAAGTGGAATCATAAATCTTATTTGGAGAGTGAAATTGTAGTCTGAAGAAAGCAGGAGATTTGGAATTTGTGCTCTTTTGGTCTGGAGTATTGTATAGTCATGCAATTTGTTTTTGTATTATGGGCATTGTGGACAAAAAAGTGATTGAATATGTGCATTTTTCCCCCAAAGAAAACTTTAAAAAATAAGAGTCTCCATATTTTTGAAGATGTGATTGAAAATTATTTTCAAAATTATTTCAGTTACCTAACACAATAGGTGGTTCAAAGCAAATGTTACCAAGATACTTTAAGACCCTCCTTAGGTGACTCAGCTGCTTTGAGCCTTGTCAGTAACACCAGAAGTGTTGCAGGATTGTGGATATGATCCCTGGTTGGGGCACTATGGGAGGCAACCAATGGATGTTTCTCTCTCATATCAGTCTCTCTCTCTCTCCCCCCTTCGCTCCCACCCTTCCTCTCTCTCTAAAAAATCAGTAAACACCCTTGGATGAGGAGAGAGAGAGTGAGAGAAAGAGGCATTAAAGGGAAAACTGTTCTGTTAGAGTAGTCCAGACACCTGAAGATTCATCTGAAGAGCATCAGATTTGAAGGACTGCTGGGATAAATTTAAGAAGATTTTAGCTGTTGTTAAACATCAACAGGCTTCTTGTAATGAAGAATTTCTTTGGAAGAGTTGGCCCTGGTAGCCCCATAGTTATTGTATTTTCCATGACACATACAATATGCACATGCAACAGATCACACATTCTCCAAACCCTAAACTTATCTATAATTTTTCTGCAAACTGGGTGAGGCCAGGAATGCGTTTGTCAGGGGAGAGGAAAATCAATGTTTAACTTACCTGGGCAGAATGAAACAATTACATATGGTCTTCCCACCTCTGTAGTTAATCTGAAAAGACAGACTCTTTGGTCTTGCTGAGGCTCTGTATGTCTCACTAGTGCAGGTTTGTGAAGGTCCAGGAAAAGTGGGTTTGCCAGTATGAATTAATTGAAGTGGATATTGGCACTCTGTTGTGTTCAGTTAGTTATATTGGCACAAGTTAATTGCTTTGCTGAATCACCAATTTCCAGAGCTTCACAGTTTTTCTGCCTAAGAATGAAATTTAAGAAACATGAGGCAAATGTATATCTATGAAGCACATCACAATGAGCTTAGAGGTACAATTCAGAATTTGATCATCTGTTACTGAGGATGCATGTGATCTCCTGGTACTGCTGTGATTTTTGTCTTTTATCCATGCTTCCTCTAAGGTGCTATGACTTATGTATAGCTTTTATTTTCCTTATATATTACTATTCTTTTAGGCAGAATTGATGTCTTTAACAAAAATAAATGAAAAAGAGTCATTTTAGTTTTAAGATTTCATTTATTTCCAACTTTCTATTTAGAAAATATTGAAGAAAAGTATTATTTAAAGTGAGTTGTAGTCTCATTCATATGTCACATTTACCCAACTAAGAAATCAGTAAATTTATATTTTAAAACTTGTATATCTGTATAGAAATAAAAAATCTGAAAAAAATGGTATTCTGAATGTGCAGAACTTAGCTAATTGTAAAAACAAAATGAAACAAAACAAAACCAATATCAAACAAGAAAAACTTCCTTTTTTAACATGATATCTCACATGGGGTTTTCTTTTTATAGGCAAAATGTTATCCCCAAAATAGGCTTTAAATTATATCAATGTTTTGCATATGTTAATAAGTAAACATTCTTTTTCAGTAAACTAAAAGATACTTCAAATATCTTAAAGTGATTCATGATACTTTCACTTCTTTGTCAGAGTCCCATATTAAATTATTTAAAAGTGAGCACCAAAATATACTCTTTATTGATGTGGATACAGAAAAGTTTCAAGAATAAAAATATATGCTTTAACAACAAGTGCTGGCGAGGATGTGGAGAAAAGGGAACCCTAGCGCACTGTTGGTGGGAATGCAGACTGCTGCAACCACTGTGGAAACAATATGGAGTATCTTTAAAAAATTAAAAATGGAACTGTGTTTTGACCCAGCAATTCCAATTCTGAGCATAGATCCCAAAGATCCTTAAATACCAAGACAAAAAAAATATGTATTGCTATGTTTATAGCAGTCCTATTTACCATAGCCAAGATTTGGAAATAGCCTAAGCATCCATCAGTAGATGAATGGATCAAAAATCTGTGGTACATTTATACAATGGAATACTATGCAGCAGTAAAAAAAGAATTTCACATTTTGCAACAGCATGCATGGACCTTGAGAAAATTATGCTAAGTGAATTAAGCTAGTCAGAGAAAGACAAGTATGACATTAAACTTCTCTTAAATGTGGAATCTAATGAACACAATAAACTAATGAACAAAAATAGTAACAGTTTAGATACATAAAATAGACCGACAGCTGTGGGAAAGGAGGGTGAGATGGGATGAAAGATGGTGAAGGGATTAACCAAAGAACATTTATGTACAACCCATGGACACAAACAATAATATGGGGATTGATTTGAGGAGGGGGGAGGGTGGGGCTGGGTGGAAACGGGGAAAGGGAGGAAAAAAAGCAAAAAAGAAAGTATACCATAAAAACATATATTTAATATAAAACACCAGTACAATATAATGTCATCCATACATTTTCATGAAAAGATTAAATGAGACAAATCATCTATATCAAATGAAAGGAACTATATATCTCAGCCCCTATCAAATCTCTTATAGAAACTTACTTATCAGCATCTTTACATAATGTTTAAATTTAATCTGATAATTTTGAACCTCATTATCTTAAATTCTAATGTGAAAGTACCTGGCATTTCCCTCCCTTGCCACTATATTGTTTCTTTTTAACTTAAATTTATTGGGGTTACATTGGTTAATAAAATTATATAGGTTTCAAGTGTACATTTCTATGATACATGAACTGTATCTCGCATTGTGTGTCTCCACCCAAAGTTAAATCTTCTGTCACCATATATTTGACTCCCTTTACCTTTCACTAACCTCTGACCCTTCTTCTCTCTAGTAACGACAATACTGTTGTTTGTGAGTTTGTGTTTGTTTTTCTTGTTTGTTTTTCTTGTTTGTTCTTCTGTTACTTTCAGTTTTATATCCCACATATGAGTGAAATCACATGATTTTTTACCTTTTCTGTCTGATTTATTATACTTAGCACAATGTTATCAAGATTCTTCCATGTTGCTGCAAATGGCATTATTTCATCTTTTCTTATGGCTAGGCAGTATTCATCGTATATACATGCAGGTATCACATTGTCTTTATCTAATCATCTATTAGGGACACTTTAGTTATTTCCATGCATTGGCCACTGTGAATAATTTTGCAATAAAAATAGGGGTGCATATACCTTTGTGAATAAATATTTTCAAATTTTGAGGGTAAATACCCAGAATAGAAGTTGCTAGGTCATATGGTAACACTATTAATTTTTTGAGGAAACCCCATACTGTTTTCCATAGTGGTTGCACCAGTTTATCTTTCCACCAGCAGTGAATGAAGGTTCCTTTTTCTCCAAAACCTCTTCAACACCTGTTATTACCTGCCTTGTTGATAATAACCATTCCAACAAACATGAAATGGTATCACATTGTAGTGTTGACTTGCATTTCCATAGCAGCTGGTGAAGTTGAGCATTTTTTCATATGTTTGTTAGCCAGTTGTATGCTTTCTTGGGAGAAGTGTCTGTTAGGTCCTCTGCCCATTTTTATTTGTGTTGTTTGTTTGCTGTTGAGTTGTATGAGTTCTTCATACATTTTGGACATTTACCCCTTGTAAGACCTGCTGTTTGCAAATATCTTCTCCCATTAGGTCGGTTGCCTTTTGCTGTACAAAAAAAATTTGTTTGTTGGTTTGTTTGTTTGTTTGTTTGACATAGTCCCATTAATTTATTTTTGTTTTTACTTCCCTTGCATTGGGGTCAAATTTATAAAATCATTTCTAAGAGCAAGATCCATAAGTTTAATACCTATGTTTTCTTCTATGTAATTTATAGTTTCAGTTATTATATTAACAAAATTGACATTCCTATACAAGAGGACAAACAATAGTCTAGTATGATTCTTTTGCATGTGGCTTTCAAATTTCCTCAGCACCATTATCAAAGAGGCTTTTTTCTCCATTGTATATGTTGGCTTCTTTGTCAAAAACTATTTGCCCATATACATGTGATTTTATTTCTGGACTGTCAATTCTGTTTCATTGGTGTGTATTTGTTTTTCTGCCAATACCATGCTTGTTTCATTATTGTCACTAAGCAGTAAAATTTAGGGAGTAGGGCACCTCCCGCTTCACCCTTTTTCTCTAAGATCAGGAAAAGGGCAAGTGTGTCCCCACTTGCTGAAATATTTAACATAGAACTGCAAGTGACAGTCAGAATAATCAGGCAAGAGAAAGAAATAAAAGGTATCCAAATTGGGGATGAGGATGTAAAATTGTCAGTTTTTGTAGGTGACATGATTCTTTATATGGAAAACCATAAAGATTCCACTAAAAACTATTAGAAACAGCAAATGAATACAGTAAAATTCTAAGATACAAGATCAATGTACAAAAATCCATTGCATTACATATACTAACAACAAAATTTCAAAGAGAAATGAAAAAAATAAATTTTTTTACAACCGAAACAAAAATAATATACCTTGGAAGAAATTTAACAAAAGTTTTAAAGAACACACTGACTACCTGAAATCAATATTAAAAGAGATTGAAAAAGATGTAAAGAAATGAAAAGACATTGTGTGTTCATGGATTGGAAAAATCAACATAGTTAAAATGGCCACATTACCCAAAGCAATACATAAATTTAATGCAATCCCAATTAAAATCTCAATGGCATTTTAAAAAAAGAAATAGAGTAAAAATCATCAAATTTATATGGAACTACAAGACCCAAAATAGCTAAAGAAATCATCAGAAAAAAAGAGCCCATGCTGTTTCTATAAATTTGCCTCACCGTAGGAAACGGCACCATCTTATTCATTTGAATTTGAGTTGGGATTTTCCTCACGGCATCCTTTATTTTGAGTTGTTTTTCATGTATATCAGAGAAGGAAATTTCATATATGTGATATGCAATATGCTACATGTTAACCTTATCTTACCTTGTGGGAAATCAGTGCTTGTAAATATCTACATATTCTCTAGTAAACTATATTCACATGTAACATGCAGCTCCTAAAATAAATTTAACTCTATGAGTGTGGCTTATTCTATCCTTGAATTGCAAATAATAACATGCTATTACTATGGTATTTTACTTTAAAGGGCTCTATCAATATAGAAACCAACTCATGCCAACAATAGATGAAAGTTTAGCATTGTTTTGGTAAGTAAAACACGACAAAGGAGTAAATGACTTAAGACAATAAAGAAGTCTAGATTTGCCCTTCGGCCATTTTATAACTCTTAGTCACTCTCAGGCTATCAGCTCAATCACAGTGGTAGTAATTCTGGGAGTATTCTGGGTCGAAACGCTGCTGTGTTGTGCCATAGGAACAAAAGTGTGTAGTTATTAGTGATTATTTATAATTTTTTCATATGATTTTATTGTACATTCAGCAGATAATCCTTTAAAACTCCTATTTGATTTTTTCTAGATACGTACTTTCTTTATGATAATAGAATAATGTCTTGATTTGAGATTACCAGAAACATAATATGAGATAGAGATTCATGTGTAAATTATTTATTGAGACAATGCTCAAATAAAAATTTGTGAGAATACAGCAGGAGAAAATGTCAAGCAAATTTATGGTTTTACCTAAAATTTAGACTCAGACTAATTTCACAGAGAGCTCAGGAGTATTAATTACATCACATGGTTGTCTCACCTTGTGATATTTTGCAACATTTTATCAAGCATCTATTGACTATACATAGCAGGGGGTGATGGGAGACCCACACAACCTTCTCATCATTTTTGTCTTTCCAGGGCAATTCTCTATAGGAAGGGGCTTCTGGGAGACTCCAACAGCCAACACTCATAGAACCGGTGGTGTGGTTAAGGAAGTCTGATAAAAGTGGTTCAGGTGTATTACCTGTTAGTGCGCAACACATGGATTCCAGCATTTCATTTCATTTCATTTCGTTTCATTTTAACCTACTAGTATCTTTATTCCTGGAATTGGCAGCAGTCAGCATAATGAAGGTTCACAATTCAACCATAAACACTGTTACTGATGCTGTTAAGCCAGCATCACCACTGCAGGGATCAAGGAGGAATATAATATGAAGATTTCGGTCTCTGTGAAAACAACATGTGCTCATGTGTGTCAGGACCTCAGCGGGAGATTTATTCTAGGGACCCAGAGCAGATGGTATAGTTACCAATTGACCTTTATGGAACATTGTTCCCTGCTTAACTCTAGTGAAATAAAGAAGCAGGAGAAAAAGTCAGCTTTCCCATTGTCAAGGATCAATTTAATCCACCTAAGTATTTATTCTGTAATCATACATAAACATTGAAACAACTCACATTTTCCTCAAAATGATTTTTTATGAGAATGAAATATGGGATAGATTATATTGTGGTTGTCAAATATAATATAACATTATCAGTTATATTTGAATTCCAGTGAAAAAAAGGAATAATTTCATAGTATAAATAGCCTCATGCAATATTTGGGACATATATATTTAAAACTTATTCATTATTTATCCAAAATTAAAGTTTAACTGTGTCTTCTATTTTTATCTGCTAAACTGGAAACCCTAGGCAATAGACAGAGTACTTGAAATATTATATATTTATAGTTCAGTGGGGTCTTACAATTTTAAACAAGAGAATTTTTTTATCATTTGTTCTGCATGTTTTTATTATCAATATAAATAAGTTGTTTTTGCAAAGAAGTAGGAAAAAGCATAAAAAATAACACATTCAAGCGTTTGAATTATCGCTCTTGTCACTTCTCAGAAACATCAAATGTTAAACATACACTTACACACACAGGTGTACACATGAACATACACCCAATTTTTCATCCTCATTAAGTTTTAAAAGCTACTGCTTGGTGGAGTTACAGTATCAATTTATAAATGATATATAAAAAGAAAAATTGCAGCTTCCCTGCAGTGCTGTAGAAAATACATTGCATTGCCTTCACTGCTGAGCAGAGTGGTGCTGAGCTACTTGCTCTAATATTGCTTGGAATTGGAGACATCCATCACACTGAGGGACCCCACCGGTTGTAAGGAAAGGAAAGTTTCTTTGTGTGTGATCTCCCTCTAGGAATTGTAAAAAAGGAGTCAGTGTTTTCTTTTCCACCCTTTCTTTTGCTTTTCATTTTTGTATTATTGTTCAAGAATATATATCATAGCTGTTATGCTTTTATCTCCTTACTTGTGCCATTAACAAGCTAAAGTGTTTACCTGTGCTTCCTAAGTGCAACACCAGTTTGTTTGTTTTCAATAAAAAACTCTGAGGCCAAAAGTCAAGAAAAACAAGATAAAATAATTTTTAAAAGTTAAAAATTAATAATAATAAAACATCTGCAGCTAAACTCAACCTACTCTCATTTTAAGAGAACAATTTTGATTTTTAAATGGACTTTCAAGGCAGAGCTCAATTAGTTCATCCAGTTTGCATTTAAATTAAAAATAATTTGAATTAACCTCATGTTTTGGAAACTCAGGGGCCTTGTTCAATAAAAATAAATATTAAAAGATTCAACCATCCATTCACAATGCCAGGCATTAATGAGGCTTTCACTAAAGTGTTTGATTTTGTCTTTTTGTTTTTTGCTTGTTTGTTTTTTGCTTCCTTGCTACTGTTTTTAGAGTTGGTCTCCTAGACTTTAAAGTTATAAAAATAAGTTGAAGAAAAGTAACAAAGATAATTCAAGTAGTGAATGTACTGTTTTATAGTATTGAGAATTATCTAATATAGAAAATGAATGGAGCACATTACATACTTTGTCTCTACAGTGGAGCAGTTAAACTGAAGTTCCAAGAGATAGCGATATTGCAGTATCACTTCATGGTGAGTGTGGGAGCTTATAACAACTGTGAGAGTTATAGAGTCATTTGTAAAGTCCCTTCCCAACCTTTCCAAGAAGCAGCACTTAGAAAAGAAGAGTTGTTAAATTAGTGGTAGAGAGATAATTCCCAATAGACTGGGATGGTGGATTTGAGACTATAAAAGCAAGGTCCAGTTGTGTCCTGATTTTAACATCATTGGCTCTTGACTCCAAATTATATCTGCTTCCTAGTTTCACTCTCTCTCCCCTTAAACTCAGCAATGGTTGTAGTGACTGGGATGTCATACTGTTACCAGGGGTTGAGCCCAAACCCCTTGGCCCGCCCTTTCTTGGTGGGTACACTGGCAGGCACCACATAAAGCAGGGCACCACCTCCTCCAGTGGGAGTGGTCGTCAACCTGGGTGCTACAGAACATCTTCCCAGAGATGGTCAAGCTGCCGAAGCCACTGCAACACAGCCAAGGGTCCAAAGGAAGGGCCCTGGGATACAGCAGAGTCAAGAGAGCCTCCCCCATTGGATAGGATGGTGGTAGGGGGATAATCTTACACTGAGCTTGCTGAAAGCTGGAAATGTGAGTGGACAGAGTCCAAGAACATGTTAAAAGCTAGAAAGATAATTGGATAATGGAAAAAACTCTTATCTCTGCCCTTCCAGTACAAGAATGAGGGTGGGACCAAGAGATGGAAGGCACATGTGCTATTGAAACCAGAATAACAGCAGAGGAGGCATTGAACCAAACAGAACTGTCAGTCTAGACTGGGGAAAGAAGGGATTGGTTGGGAGGTGGACTTACACAAAGCACATAAAACTTTAGAGTTATTGGTCTTTCTGAGAAAACCCCTGGCCCTTCCAACACCCGAAATGTATATATCACCAGGAAGAACCAAAAAACTCTCTTTCTTGCTCATCACTGGCTATTCAGGACCAGTTCTCTCTTGTTCATCACCCACTGCCCAGGACCTGCACTCAGTGCACTGGCCTGTCCTCTCCTGGACCACATGGCCTTACTAGCTGCAGGGACCATAACCTCCAGGTGGGTCTTTCTCTCTCTCTCCCTGACCTAGTGAAGCATTCGCTGGTGTGATCACATGCTCTCCAATCCAGGAGCATGTGACTCTGTGACCACAGCAGCTGCATGGACATGGCCACACAAGCCTCCTAACACATTCAACCTTCAGGAGGGAGCTAGAAGTTGGACAGAAGCTGGGAGCAAGCTAAGCTACCTGGATGACCTCTTAGCAGCCACCTTGGGCTCTGAAGAACTATACTTTAAAATGGAGCAGGAACTCTGGGCACTACCTTTTTCACTGGTCTTGCTGCAGACAGCTGAGTTTTGTCTGGATTTTGCAAAGGAGATTAACTTTGGGGTGGGGAGTCTCCCATTCTCCAAGATGGCACAACTCCCAAATGAAACGTTTTTTTCCTTTTACATCAGCCCCTGCCTCACAAGTTTGGGCTTTTGTGGTGGCAGGCAGCTGAATTCCAGCTTGTTTGTTTGTTCGTTTGTTCATTTGTTCGTTTGCTAACAATCTTAGCTGAGTAACACTGAGTCAGAGAAGCGTATACTTTCAATATAAAAAATGAGAGGAGCAGTAAAATATAGGAAGAGCACAGTTTTTGTAAAATAAAACAAAGCATGAAATACAAACATGATAAAGCAAAGGGAGAAACAGAATTAAGTGACCTAGACAAAAAATAATGTTGATGAGCATAATAACATTAAGGAGAAGAGAGCACACTGGGAACATAAGGTTGGGATGAGTAGTTGTAATGAAGGAAGAAACAGCTGAAAGTACCAGGTGTAATACTTAGAGTAAATAAATAACAACTACTAACACAACGACAAAAATCATCAATATGTGTTCATTACTAAAATAGATTATACTAAAGAATAAATCATAGACCTGGAAGGAATTCAACCAGGCATTTTCAGAGAGGTTAAGAAAGATGGGAATTATGGGAAAAAAGTTAGCAGGTTTGAAATGTAGATGCAAAAAATGCCACAAACTATTATAATACCAGAGTCAGGGTAAAAATAAAGAATATAAAGAAGGCAGATATTACTTAATTCTAGTTATATGAGGCATCTAAGTAGTCAAGCCCATAGAAACAGAGAGTAGAATCATGTTTGGTAGGGGCTGGGACGTTGTGGAGTTGATGTTCACAAAGTATCAAGTTTTAGTTAGGTGAGATGGATAAGCTCTGGGGATCTGCTGTACAACATTGTGCCTGTAGTTGACAATGCTGTACTATATGCTTCAAAATTTATCGAAGGTGGATCTAATGTTAAATGCTTTTACCACAATTAAAACAAAAGAATTTCAGAATAATTTGAAGGTAATGCTTCAGGATTGCCTAAGTAGGTTAAAATGTGATATCTCAGATTAAAAGAATAAGGTAACCAAATGATACAAGAGAAAACAAAAATCTAAACACATTAGAGAGAAATTACATTGCATCATAACACACAGATATTATAGCTTCCACTGGAACAGTCTAACCACAAGGCACTGTGGGAGCCCTGAGTGTGGGGACCCCTGAGGGTCTATCCGGGCAGGTAGCCTGGAACTGTGAGTCATCATCACATGCCTGTGGGCAGGTAGCCCCGGCCTTTGTCGGCATACACATGCACTGTAGTCCCCAGTGACCTAAGCTTTGGTCCCATCCTACTATTGTCTAAACTTGTATACGAGCCCCTGTAAACAGAAATAAGTGTATGAGCACCAGCAATAAAGTTGCTGCTGCTGCTGCTTCATGTGTGTGTGTGTGTGCGCGTGTGTCAGCAGTGCCGCCAGTACCAGCGGTGCCATCGATAAACAGCCTGCCACTTGCTTGCTTGAGGTGCAAAGTTCAGAAACCTATGTCGGCTCCTCGGTCTTTCTTTCATTTGGGCCTCTCACCACGGAAACCTGCCTCGGCTAAACAGCTGGGCTCTGACAGCAGCAAAGTAGTGTGCTGATATCAAATTGGTTAATAGCAACATTCAAATGTTAAGAAAACGGGTTCATATTTTCAGGATATGGAAGGAAAGCTGCTTATAAGAAGATTTTCTATCTAGCATAATGCTAGGAATATGCACTAGAAAAATAAAAATAATCTTAAACATTTAGGTCTTTAGAATATTCATCACAAAAAGATCAACTTGAAGAATATACTTGAACTAAATAGCGACTCTTATCTCAGTTACACATTGTACTTTTACAGTCTGCTCAAGATTGCTGGGATTAGAAGTTAGAAACTACATTTTCCAGACTTCCTTGCCAGGCTCCTGGTTTGTAACTCAAGCGTGCAGCTTCCTTAGAAACACACTGACAATCTTGAGTGTTTTAGCAGCTTCTGCAGCATAGACATTTAGGGAACTCAGCGATATAATTTTCCTAAAGTAATCTCTGCTTCCTGCAATTACTGCAGATACTAGCTTGATTATTTCCCGCCTGCACTTTGATCACATTTGTACCTAATTTCCAGTGTAAAATTCATCAGTTTAAAGCATAGTAATAGGTTTCTGCTTTTCTGATTAAACACTGACTGAAACAATGCTTTAGCAGATGCATGGAAAGTAAAAGGGAATAATAAATATTTGTCTTAAAAAAAGTAACAAAATCATCTATATCTTTGTATCCTAAGAATTAATATTTTACTAAAGTGGAAGAGAAAGCAGAGGGACAGAGGAGAGAGTAATAAAAACATTTTAATTTGTCTTTCTGGAGGTAATATGAATAGTAGAGATATTTAAGAAAAAGAAGGAGATAAAATATAGGTAGTAATATAACAGGAATACCTACCCAAAGAATAAAATGTAACATGTGAATCAGCATAAAAAATTGACCTAAAAAGGGAAGGGTTAAAATAGAGAAAAATAATATCTAAAAATTGATTAATGGAAGACATAAAATAGCATACATGAGTTCTGATATAACAATTATTTTCAGAATTGTAACTGAATAAACTATTAATAAAAAAGAAACTCTCAGTTTCTTTTTGTTCTTTAATAGATTATTAAAATCCTTGTTACAACATTTAAAATAAATCCAAATATGGGAAATAAAGGATATGGGAAAATAAATACCACGAAAAAAAACACATCAACCAGACACCCGCCCCCACAAATGCAAGTTATCTCAAATGAAATACTAGGGGTTCCCCCCAAAAACAGAATTTATTTATAAATAAAAAATTGTGCATTTATTCTTACATGTTTAAACTTCACTTACCTTCAAAGTACTCGCCATTTGATGTGACACACCTATTAAGACATTTTTTCGACTGCTCAAAACAATTTTCAAACTCATAGATTTTAATGTCTTTTAGTGCTTTTGTCATGTTTTGTTTCACCACTTCTGCATCAGCAAAATGTTTCCCATGGAGGGCTTTTTTTCATCCAGGGAAACAGACAAATTAAGTTGCTCAGGGGAAGATTAGTTGAATAGGGAGGGTGGGGTATGTGGGTCATGGTTTTTTTTGTTTGTTTGTTTGGTTTTTTTTGGTCAAAAACTGATCAACACTCAACGTGGTACCGGAAGGTGCACTCATAAATCACCCATCATGAAATGGGCAAACACATTGAACGACTCTTAAAAAAAAGATTCACTGAAGCAAGACAAAGCCTTTCACAACAATGACAGCTGGTATACCGATATAGATGGGTTCATAGAACACTCACCTAGTGGGAGAAGCCTATACTACAAGGGATCTGCCCTCCAGAAGATAATTTTTTGGGGGGAATCCGTGTAGTAAGTGTATATATAAGGATTTTATTAAAAGTTTAAAATAATAGGATGGAAAGTACATTTCAGGCATATGTGATCTAATATAAAGAAATATGATAGATCAAATACACAAAGTATGCAATGATACAGAGTATTAGTATAATAGTTAAAATCTTGAACCTTTTTATGATTAATATGTGGAGAAGGAAATTAAATATATTATCTTTTGCATTTATAAATGCAATGTTTTAGATATGTAATTATTTGAACATGAAGAGTATATATAAAACAATTTTAAAATATGGTTAAGAATTAAAAGGACAATATAAATAAAGATATGCCTGGTATGGATTAACATGGTAAAATGTCACATCTTCTCAAAGCAATCTAGAAATTGAAATTCATTTTAATGAAGTATCAAATGGGTTTTTAATTAAAGGTATTTAACAAACAGATTTTTAGGGGAAGAGTTCAAAAATATTTGTGGATATGGTGGAATTAAAAAAAGTAAAATAGAAAAATTTATTTTCCAATGTTAAAAAATTTTACCAATTCATCTTAATAAAAATGAGTAAAAAAATGAATAAATTAATATATAAACAAAACATATAGGCAGATAGGCGATACTGTGTAACAAAAATAGAACAATAGACAGCAGAATACAATTGAGTCCCTAGAAAAGGACATATCTATATATATTATACTATATATAATTATGTATGTATAATTATGTATGTATACAATTATGTATGTATAATTACATATAGTATAATATATATGTATGAGAACACAATATGAGATCAAAGAATCATTACAAATCAGTGTGGACATTATTGTTGTAAAAACGACCCACTACCTGAAGTAAAATAAAGGAGTTTTTATACCATATACAAACTTATCGTCCAGATAGGTAAAGGAACTGAACAGGAAAGACAAATTTTAAATATAATGCAATAAATTTAAGAAATTAACTTTGTTTCCTTAAGGGGAGCAATTCTTTAAAAAAATAAATTCTATATATCTGAAATGATTACAAGTAATTATATGTGCTTAATGTGGAACATTATAGATGGAGGTAACAAGCAGACCACATTCTGGAGATGTATATAAAATCTTAAACCAACAAAGCAATGCAGGTACCTCTATATATTAACAGAAATTCAATAGCAAAAAAAAGGTTCTTCGGCTTTTTAAAGATATTTTCATCTAAGGGTACCTATCTACATAAATCTATACACACACAAATATTAATTTATCAGTTCAACTTCACTAGTATCCAGGAAAATGTAATTTTATACAACCATAAGATTTAATAAATAGTAGATTGTTTAAATGTAAAAGTAAGTTTACATCAAGGTGTGGGGGATGTGGGGAACCTCATGCCTTACTTGAAGTCATACAGCAATCTGGAGGTCAATCTGGCAGTACTTAGTGAAGTTAAAAATGTTTATTCCTGAGAAAGAGAAATTCTACTCAGTATTTACTACAGCAAAACTCACATGATTCCTCAAAGAAATATATATTTGGGTCTTTATTAAAGTTTATTTTGGTAGCAGTGACATAGTGACAACTCAGATATCCAGTATCAAGGAAATGAATAAAAGCAGTATGTTGGGTGCCTATGACCACATAGTAGATAACAAATGAAGAAGATAACATTGTGAATTAGACTAGACTATTGATATAGGCATAGTTCTTGAAAACTGTATAAAATAAAATAATTGTAAAATAAAATGTAATTACTCTTATAATAACATTAGTACACATTTTATACACGAAAACACACAAAAAAAAGCACACTGCTTATATTTTCAAGTATAAGGACTAATGTCAATAAACACATTGGAATGGGTATCTACAGGAAATTTCTCTAGTGTAAGTGATGACAGAAGGAAGCAACAAAGAAAGAAAATAAAACTCCGTGGTGCCTTTCACAGATGAACAGTTGTTTTGAATGAGGGGTATGAGGAATTTAACACTATTTTTAAACTATTAGCACATAGTCGTTTCATTAAAAATGTGTGTGAAAAAAATATGTGAAAGTTTTATGCTAACATCTAAAATAAGAATTAATGTATTTCTACCCTCAGGATTTCTTATTTTTGAACACATATAATCTCTAAATAAATATGAACAAATATGTATATGTTTGAACATATATAGATCAAAATAAAATTATAAACATTTAAATATATATTGAGGTGAATTTATCAGCCTCCTGCATATGTTTTAGGGGTATAATTACCAACGCATGTTTCAAGTTATGTCTATTACTTTAATTGTAAGATTTTCAAGTAAATATAGAAAAATTCTCATAATAGCATTTGCCTAAGTGATTCAACTGTTAAATTATTAAAGAACATGTTAGAATAAAGGTTATCATCACATACTTTTAAAAGTAATTGAAATACATTATATAGATGGTATATTTCATTAAATGTAAAACTCCTATCAATATCATAATCTCTTTGTACAGAAGGAGTAATTAAACACTCTCAATATACATGAAAGGAACCTAGAATGACTACTATAAATGTATTAAAAAAACCTTTATTTCCTATAAAGTTAAATTTTATTATTTTTATAATTTTAAGGAAAAAAATAGTGGAGTAGAAAATAAATTGTTTGGAAGTAAAAAATTTGCTCTGTGTGTTCTCAGAAAAGTTGTCTAAGATTTCTGCATTCCTCATGTGAGCACTGAGTATGCTTATTATCCCTTTAAAAATAAAATTTGAAAATTTAAAAAAATAAAACAAAATTAAAATGTACATTTCCATTTAGTTAATAATGTTTTAGCTAGCCCACAGGTAGGTAGATGGATAAATAAATAACTTTAATTCATTCATTTATTATGTTTACTGATTGTCCACCCATATATATATCACTATTGACATGCATTTGATTGATTCTGATTTCAGTGCTATCTCCCTTATATCTCTCTTAAAATCTTCTTTTATATTACAGACAAATGGTTCCTTTATTTCTCTGTGCATATTTATTGGTCTCTATCATTAACAAAATAACATTTAATATTTCACAAGTCAAACAAGATCCCAACATGATGCAACTTTACCTAGTTCTTCTGCTTTCTCTCTCAACTTTCTATTAATTAAATGTTATATGTTGTGTCTGGCTGCCTACACCACACATTACACTGTATTGGTGCTTTTTCTCATGCTCTTCTCACAGACTTGAATTCATTTTCCATCTACCTTTGCCTTGATAAAACTTCTGTTTCTCTCTAAGTTATGTTATCATATATACAATAAAGTCTTCCATGGTCCCATAATTTTTATTTTAGCATTCCATCCTTTTAGCTCCTTGAATCTTACTGTTAACTTTATACTTACCTAATAATTTAATAAAATTTAAAATGTTGATATATGTCAACCTCCCCTACTGAGTGAAAATTCCCCAAAGAACATGATTTTTTCTGATCAACCTATTTATTACCGGTTAGACCACATTGTCTAGAAATGACCATGAGCACAATAATTATTTTCATTAAATATGTTGATTAATATATTAGAAATTAACATGGCAAGTACATTTAATAAATTTAAAGAACAATCCAATTTTAAAACCCAAGTTAACTTAATTAAGGCTCCAGCTCACAGGTTGATTTTCAAAAAGACATTAAACAATGCAAATGATCTTTATTAGTTAAGATGTCTCTACCTATGAACAAAGAATTACATGTAATTATGTCATCTTTTAAAAATGATTATGCTTTTATGAAGTATTTAGAAAAATATCATTGAAGAAATATCAAATGATGTTAAAGCATGTTAATTACTATAATGCATGTAAGTATTGTAAAAATATACTCATTTGACTTGGACATTTTAAACAAAATTGCTTTTCTCCTGTGTCTTATGAAAATTCATGATAAAGCATAAGTTTACTAGCAATGCTAAGCCATCTGTTTTGTTCAGATCTTATGGTTGTTTTCCTCTACACGACAATAATTATGTTGGCCATAAGAGAATTAACAGTTGGATTTCTTTAGAAGATTAACAGTATGAACAGTACAGCTAAGAAGGAAATTTTCTCACAGATTCCAAAAATATCCCACCTTTCCAACTCTGTAACAGAGGAATACAGAGAATTGCCCCCGCTCTCCTACCTACCACCAAATGGCCACAAAACCTTCAATGTGTGCAGCGTGTTCTAGAGCATCTTCATTTTTTCTTCTGAAACAAGGATTTTTATTAGTATTATAATACTTCTACTTCACAGTTGTCATTTTTCTCTGTCTTTATTTTGATTTTCTATTTTATATCAAAACCTCTTTTATTTCTTTTTTCATTACCTTTAATACTGACATTTATTTTTAAATAATATTTGTTAAAATAATTTAAAAATTGACACCAAAACCATAGAAACAACAACAAACAGGTCATGGGTTCAATTCCAGGTCAGGGCACACACCTGGGTTGTAGAATCAGTCCCCAGTCAGGGCACATGCAATTTCCCTGACTGAAACATGCAAGAGGCAAGCAATTGCTGTTTCTCTCTCACATCAATGTTTTTCTCCCTCTCTTCCTCCCTTCCCCTCACTCTGAAATCAATAAAATAAAAAATAAAATTATAAAAGGCAACCTATGGAGTGGGAGATAATATTTACAAATGATACATCTGATAGGGGTTAATATTCAAAATATAAGAGAAACTCATAACAAAATATACAAAAACAAATAACCCAATTAAAAAATAAGTATAGGACCTAAATAGACACTGGTCAAAAAATACATATGGAAATGCAACTTGAAACCACAATGCGATATCACCTCACACCTCTTAGAATTGCCATTATCAAATAATAATAATAATATGTTGGCAAGGTGGTAGCAAACAGGAAAGTCTTATACATTGTTTGTGGGAAGGTGAATTCGTGAAGTAACTATGGAAAACAGTTTGGGGTTTCTTCATAACAAAAAAAAAGTAGAACAACCATATAATTCAGCAATCCCACTTGTGCGCATCTAATCAAAAGAATTGATATCAGAAGCTTGATATCAAATGATGCATTTCCATTTTGCTTACAGCATGATTTATAATAGCCAAGACATGAAAGCAACCTAAATGTCCACTAATTGATATATGAATACAGAAAATACAGCATAAACTTTCATTGGTTTATTATTCACCTTTAAAAAATAAATAAATTCTGCCATTTTTAACCACATAGATGAGCCTGGAGAACATTATGCTAAATGAAATAAGCCAGACACAGAAAACAAATATTTCTTTTGTTTTTCTTTTTTCTTTTAAATCGTCATTCAGGTACAGTTGTCTACATTTTCCCACTACCAATTCCCCCCACCCCATCCTCCCTCAACTCCCACCCTCAATCCTACCCCTTTTTGGTTCTGTCCTTTATACATGTCCCTTGATGGGCCTTCCCCTTATTTCTTCCATCACCCCCCCTCACCTCTCCCCCTTAGTTACTGTCAGTTTGCTCTTTATTTCTATGTCTCTGGCTATATTTTGTTTATTTGCTTATTTTGTTGATTAGGTTCCACTTATAGGTGAGATCATATGGTATTTTCCTTTCATTGCCTGGCTTAATATTTCATGATGCCACTTACATGCAACATCTAAAATAGTCATACTCATAGAAGCAAACAGTAGAATGGCAGTTTCCAGGGCCTAGAGAGAGGGAGAAACAGGGCAATGTCAGTCCAACAGAACCAAGTTTCAGTGTCCAAATTGAATGAGTCCTATATATTTACTGTACAGAATGGTGTCTATAAATAACACTACTGTATTATATACTTAAAATTTTGCAAAGAGGGTAGATCTTATGTTAAATGTTATCCGAAAAATTCAGTAATAATAAATAGTTTAGGAGGAAACTTTTGGAGGTGATGAATATGATTATAACTTACACTGGAATGATGGTTTAACAAGTATATAGGTACCTACAAACTCATCAAATTATATATGTTAAATATGTTCAGCTTTTCATATATCAATCATACCTCAATAAAGTGGTTTTAAAAATTTGACACTCATCTTGCAATTGAATCTCAAATATATGCTTCTGTTCTTAGAAATATGAATTTTCTCAATTGTTTTCAAAGATGACTTATTTGCCATCAGTCTTAAACATTTATTATCACCTTGGTTTTTGATTAGAGAAACAATGATATGTAAACAGAAAATTCTGTCTATATGGCCTAGGAACACTTCTAATTTTATAAAATTATACAATAATCAAATGTAAATATTTAACTTAAATATAAATTGTTGAGAATTACACATTTTAAAGCATTCTCATTATATCAGTACCATGTTCAGTTTTCTTTAACTTTATTCAATCCTGACTTTGATATATATATGTAAATTTATTAAGTTTTAATCTATAGTTAAGTTATACCAAAGTCATTCCAAGCATCTAGATAAAAGTAAAATATTTTATTCACAATCCTGATTTGGCATGTTTAATATAAATATCAAGATTTTCAGTTGAAGTTTTCTGTACTTATATATGTTTGGTTTTATACAAAAAAATATCAAAGTGTGTATGCCACTTTAGTGCATCTTGTTTACTTAATTTGTATACATGTGTGTTTAGGTATGTGTGTGTGTTTTCTTCTTGAATGCTGCCCCAAATTAAATACATAATTACATATACTTATCCCCAGAATTCTATTAAGGGCAAACCAAAATGAGGTCATGTTGTTTTTCTTCTTACTATAACCTTCAGTATTATACAGTATTTGTAAAGTACATCACAGCAAAAAATCTAAATAAAAAGTTGTTCCCTGGGTATCTATCATAGTATTTATGCTTTGTAGTCGAGTAATTTTTCTTACTAAATACTTTTGGGTTTTCTATCTTAAAATTGACCTTGTAATATTGAATTGACCAATGAAATTTTGAGACTAAATAGAAAATTTTATGTTCCACATTTTTATTAAAAGGTACCACAGAGAAAGACATTTCCAGGTATAGAAAAAAAGATTGCCATATGACTTTAAAAGACAAATTAAACATAACACATATATACCTAATAATTTAAAAATATATTTAAAAATATAATAAATATTTTAAAAAATTTGATTATAGACTGATCTTATTAGACATTTTACAACTAAATATAAGCTGCTGTTGCCTCAAGACTATGACTTTTTTTAATAATCCCATACTCTTAAACTAAGTTAAGCTTTATGACATCTGACATCACAGAGATCTATTTTAAAATTTAATTTTTGTTTTCTGTCATATATATTTTGTTGTTGAACTTTCCCAGTGAATATTCCTTTTTTTAAATTCAGATACAGTTTATTCAGTTTTTAAAATTCTGTTTGGTTCTTTAATGTAGTTTCTATATTGGGAGTTCTTGTGTAGATAACTAACTGCTTTTCTCTTGTTTTTTAAAATTCTTTCTTTGTCTTTAACCTTTGGAAGTTTTGTTATGATTTGTCTTGGTGCAGGCAATTTGAGGTTCATTTTTTTGGGACTCTGCCCTTGCTGGGCTTGTATGACTTTTTTCTTCACCAGGTTACAGAAGTCTTCTGTCAATATTTTTATACATAGATTTTTAATTCTTCGTTCTCTCTCTTCTCCTTCTGGCACTCTCATGATGCAAATGTTTGTATACTTGAAGTTGCCCCAGTGGTTCCTTATACTATTCTCATTTTTTGGATTCTTTTTTATTTTTGCTGTTCTAATTGGGTGTTTTCTACTTCTTTATCTTCTACATCTCTGATTTGATCCTCTGCTTCATCCACTCTACTATTGAGTCCCTCTAATGTATTTTTTATTTCAGTTAAAGTAGTCTTCATTTCTGATTCTTTTTTGTTCTCAAATTCCAATTTTATGTTTCCTATCTTTTTGTTGAAATTCTCACTGAGAGTATTGAGCATCCTTATAATCAGTGTTCTAAACTCTGCATTGGTTAGATCACTTGTCTCCTTTTTGTTTAGTTCTTTTTTCTGGTGTTTTGTTCCATTCATTCATATGGGATGTTTTTCTTTGCTTTCTTATTTTGGCAGCCTCCCTGTTGGTTTCTGTGTATTAGGTAGAACTTCTACCTCACCCTACCTTCATAGACCTTAGGCTGTAAGTGTTCTGTAGGAACCAGTGGCACAGCTTCCGCATTCACCCAATCTGGGTAACACCACTGTCTGAGCTGTGCACATCCTCCTATTGTAGTTGAGTTTTGATTGCTCCTGGCATGTCAGTGGGAGGGATTTACCCCTGGATGATTGGCTCTGAGGAATAGCTATCAAATCCATGGAAGATGATTTGTGCAGAGGCCCAACCCATGGACTAGGACCTACTTCAGGGTTCTGGTGCTCACTGAGTCTGCCCCTAAAGTGTGCCACTTGTGGAAATTGCTCCCAGGAGGTGTGGACGAAGATCAGCTTCCACCTGTGTTTTGCCTGGGGCTACCCAGCATGATCTACAGTTATCCACAGATGGCTGCTACTTTTACTGCGCTTGGAGGATCCCAGGAGAGGCCAAGCTATGAATCAAGTCCAACTGCCACTAGAGCCAGGTCTGGGGCCACTTAACGAGAGGTACTGGGCACCCAGAGGTCAGATGTCATTTGAAAGGCTTTAGGAAAGTGTGAAGCCTGAGCTGAGATATACCTTTGCAAAGAAATGCCACTAGGAGCAGCTTGGGTGGGCCTCCAAATTGAGTGGGTAGGGTCTCAGGGAATCAGCCAGGTGAGACCAACAGTGTTAGACAGATAGATGGAGACTCACATATGGCATCAACCTGCTGTATCCATGGGAAGAGGGTTCAGGAAAGGAACAATGACCTTCCCCAGCACTTCTGTCTGGAGGGGAGATAGCTGCCCCTCCAGCCCTTGTCCTGATGCCCAACAATTCATTCTTTGCATGTCTCAGATGTCTGTAAAGCTGCTGCCCTGTCACTGAAGCTCAGAGTGAGACATTCTGAGTAAATCAATGAGCAAGACCTTTAAGAGGAACATCTGGGGCTACCTGGGCTAAGGAACCTAGTGTGGGGCTAGAACCCCTCATTCTTAAGGGGGGCCCTTCACAAATAAGATATCCCTCTCAATCTTTTTATCCACCACACATGGGTCTTGGACAAACTCTTTTTATATCTCTACCCCTCCTACCACCTTGAGGTGGCTTCTTCTTTATAAGCTTAGTTGTAGAACTTCTGTTCAGATAGATCTTGTGTGGTTCTTTTCTTTTTTAATCATCTATCAGTAGTTTTCTTTTTTTAATTTTTTTTTATTGTTCAAGTACAGTTTTATCCATTTTCCCTCACCACTTCCCCTCCCCCCACCCTCAATACCACCCCCCATTGTCTTTGTCCATGTGGTTCTTAATGATGGTTATTCTATAGTTTAGTTGTAACTTTGATGTGACTGTGGGAGATTCGAGTACTGCATTTACATACAACACCACCTTGACCAGAACCCCACATTTTCCTTCCATACTGAAAATTTCCTTACATTTGCTGAAAACTGGCTGCCATACTAAGAAGTACATTTTATCATATTCTAATTTCTCATATCTTATAGATGAAGCCATAGAATTATATCTGTCTGATGTAAAGTGTGTCCATTCCAGGTCTCAGTGTTCTGTATTTTGTGCTTTCCCCATTTTTCCTTCACCCCAACTGCAGATTCAAAGTTTTCAGGGTTAATGTGAAACCCAAAGATGACAAAGTTTCAACATGGTATCAGCTAGTGACCCTCACTCCAACTTTAAGGAGAGCTTCTTAAGGGTGCTACCCAAACAGAAACATTTCCACTGGATTTCATCTGAACAAAACAAAACTTTCATTTCATTATTTCACTTAGTTTGTGGACTTGGATATTAAAGCTGTTAACACATACTGAATAAAGTATAAATTTTTTGATTTATTTATTTTTGTGATGGCACAGATTTACTGTTTATTAAATAGGTGTATTGAGTAATTAAAATGCTTCATATATGTAGGTCACATAGATTAGATTGTGGTGTATAGTAAGTGTAACATAATTACTTATTATAATGATAATTATTATTAGGCAAATTTACCTGGCATGTACTATTCTAATATCTATTATGTATATAAGGAAATTAAACTATTATTTGTTGGTCGATGAACTACTAACTTCTTCTGATATTCTTTATCTTGCAATAATTTTAAAACATATTTTAAAAAGATTAAAATAATATGAATGAATGTAAAGAGTATTTGAAGAAAAATGGTTAAAACACCCACATTATGAGAAATAAATAAACAATACATTTAAAAATTTCAGTAAACCCCAAACAGATAACCCTGAAAGAATTCCTGCTCAGGTCTATCATAATTAAATTATGAAAGCTAAAGACAAAGACATAGTCTGGAAAGCAGTCATAAAGATATGGCATATTGCTTGTATGGAAACATCAATTTGAAAACATATTTCCTACTTGAAATGGTAGAGGTGGTAGGAAGTTGCACAATCTATTTCAAATGTTGAATGAAATGTACTGTCAACCATTAATTGTATATCTTGTAAAAGTATCCTTCATGAATTAAAATAAAAGGAAGACATTTTTAGGTGAAGATAAATTCTAAAAATGTGCCCACAACAGACCTGCTTCTAATGACTGACTAACTAAAAGCCTTTGGAAATAAGAATCATGTTCTCCAGTTTGATCTAGGATAAGACTCTCCACTCTTATCCTTCTTTTCTCTTTGGATTCATTAGTTCTACATCCTCCTCCAGCAGCCTGCATGACAGATGTTACATAGCCAATCCTTGTAATGTTTAACTCACCAAAAGTAACTAGCTTTAGTTCAATGTTATTGCCAGTCAATCATACTGAAAGACAAACAGATTAAAATAACAAATAGGCTAATCAATCAAGACTTGCTTTAATTTTTGGGTAACTGTTCCAGTTTTTATGTTAATATTTCTTTAATTTATCACAAAACTTGCTAAAAGCAAGGATAATGGGATGGTATTCTGGGTAGTCTTTATAATGCTTTTGATTAAGAATTAATCTGCTCAAGACTTTGATGTGGTTGTCATTTATGATCTATTTTAGATATTAGAATTTCTGAGAAAATGATCAGATTACTACTGCTCATATTGATTTTATCTCTATTTAACATGCCTTTAAGTTTTTGACTAAACCAGAAGCTCCTGTATACTTTTTTACTTCATAAAATTGTATATTTTAATAAAGGATTTCAGACACATACACACATATTTATAGTTTTTATATATAAACTATATATAAATATATATATTAATATAGCACATAAATACTGTAAAGGACCAAGAAAAGATATTGTACTCTAGTATGTCAGCTCAGAAAGATTCTGTTTCCAAAACCACAAAGATATGGGTAAATATTCAGAGTAGCTATTTTTCCCACATATTTGGAAATGCTCATGCACCAGCAATTTCTACTCCATGCCTTCTCATGTATTACAATAGAAGTTCTACAATGTGAATAATAACAACCTCAAAACATGTTTTCTTTCTCATCCCACTTACTCAACAACTGGAGCATGACCTTTTTTAATAACATGAATATATTTCAATTATTTTAAAATATCAGCACTGCATCTTTATTCCGATAACCTGCTGCCTGCACAAACACATGCAAAATAATACATATTACCCATTAAATATATTTATATGTGTATTTTTTTTTCTTTACAGTGTAGTAAAACATCACATGCAGTGACTAAATTATCATCAGCATTTAGGGTATATTTCAATAAGTTGTTTTTATTTTCATGGATTTAAGTTATGATACTTTCAGTTGAAGGTTTAGTTCTATATCCTTGAAGACCTTCTAAATCAGGAATTCATAACCAGGGAATCCAAACTTGAATGGATTTGAACTTGGAGATATATTTATTTATTTATTTATTTATTTATTTATTTATTTTCAAGTAAACTCTAACAGAAAATGATCTTTCCATCAAATATATGTTCAGGCAACAGGCCCCGGCAATATTACCAATGTTTATGGCTTTATTATCATTAAAAATTACAGGGAGTTTCATATCACATTTTAGCTATTGCAGACAGAGAAATTTAGGTTACACTAGTCATTATCAAATTATGATAGATATTAGACCTGCAACTCAATATCTTTATTTAATGTGTGATTGGAGACGTATTTATTCGTACATTAAATGCTATTTAAGATATTTTTCTTTAAAAATTTTTTATTGTTGTTCAATTACGGTTGTCCCCATTTTTCCCCCAATTCTCTCTCCTACCCTACCCAGCCCCCACCTTCCACATTCAATCCCCCCTACCATTGTCTTTGTCTATGGGTCCTTTATACATGTTTCTTGACCCACTTTTCAATGCAATTGCTTTCTCTTACATTCCTATAATTTTTATTTTATGAATTTAAGTCATTTTTTGACAAGTTCATAGGGTTTACTAGCCTGCCAAAAAAGATTTATAAGGCAAATATATGAATAATATCTACTCTTAAAGGATAGTAAAAATATTTTTAAGCCTAAATTCAAAATCAAGAAAAATAGGAGAGAAGAAAAATAAAAAACACAGTGTTGAAAGTTAGCAAGTTGATGGACAAGTGGTAGCTTAGAAGGGGTAATAAATCTGAATGCTGAGCCAGAAGAATGAAAAATCAATAAAGAACCCAACTGAGGTAATGAATTAACCCAGAGATTCAAGAATTGGCAATGTTAGTTATTCTCAAAGATGAAGTGAATGTAGGTTTAAAAATAATAGGTTAAGTAATCTAAGTAGGAATTGGACCTCGACATCTCTTCTGCCACCCTGTGGTACTGGGGACACTTCATAGCAAACTGGCCTGATGGCATAATTTCTGAAAAAGGCAAAAGAGGGAGACACTGGTATAATGTAATAAAGGGACAAATTTAAGATAGGAGTGATGTATTATCATATTGTAATTGAAAGAAATAGGTCAAAGTTTACATCCAGTAATGTTCGCACTGCTCCAACAGCAGGGTCCCTGGGTTTGAAATGATGACGGCATTGCCAAAGTACTTATTTAGTGAAGAGAAGGACACAGGATATGCAGCAACATAGCATGCACTGCAAGAGCATGGAAGGATTCTTGGGCCTCCCAGACAGGTCATCCAAATGCCTCAGTCACACTGCACTAGGCCCTGCATGAGCAACAAAGCAGAGTGCATGTTTTTTGAGTGAAGTCCTCAGCATTACAGTCCTTTGAGATTTATACCCTGCTAGTCATGTAATCCCTAAGAAGTACTGATGAACCCTCATTCCTAAGTAGAGCTGCATCTCACCAATTGTACACTATTCATCAGTCATAAATTATTTATCAATTACATTGTCCTTAATAAACACTATCTGTAACCAGGCATAGGTGCTTGGATAGCTATATGACAATTGTGGAGAGCCTCCCTTTACCTTGTGTTTGGTGTACCATACCATTTTTGAGTTAATGCTATAAGAGTGTTCAACTAAAAGCCAAACCCTAAGGCATCCCTGAGACGAGAGAAAAGCTAAGCCAGCTGTGAAACCTTTAATTCAATACTAAACATTAAAACCTCTAGCCTTCATTGGATAATCATTTAAGGGATTTCAGGAAGCCAGGCCTAGACTTTCAATGCTCAGTTCTGGAAGAGTCTTCTGGAGATATCCGAAGAATGCAAGGGTCAACCTGTAAAAACACCAACATTCATGATTTCATAGAAAGGAACACAATTTATCACACTCCAGAGAAGGTAAGCTCTATCTCTATGCATAAGGCTCCCTAAACTTTCTGGTGATTAGTTACCAACTATGAGAAAAAGCCAAGAATTAATAGAAATTTTTGGTAAAACCTCTCATACAGGAACCAGAATTCAAATCACACAGATGCAAAATAGTATACAAAATTTTTAAAGTTTATTAGCTATATTAACATTAGCATGGTCAATGATAATAATGCATTTGTAAAACAGTGATAGAATGTAATTAAAAAATAACATTCAGAAAGTGTAAAATGTTCCTGAAAATTAAATATATAATAGAAGTGCATTAGGGTCCTTAATCCTATTTCACTGTTAATAGACTATTTTTCACTATTATACTATTTCATCTTATTTAACCATCTTGCTAATAGAAAACTTTCTGGTTTATAAGTGAGACCAAGTAAATTTAAATGAATTTTTATTACATTTTAGTGAAGTCTGAATATTTGTGACTTCCAGTCTTTGCCTTTGCCCTTTACAGAGTGAAATTAACACTCTGTAAAACAGCAAAATAATAGGGACTCTTTTCTGCAAGATCTTCAAATGCAGGTCTTTAACTACATTACCCCAAATGGTCTCTTCAAAATAAGCACCTTTAATGACACTAAAAATTTTATTTTTAAGGTATTTCTTTTATTATTATTTTTATTGTTATTCTATCACAGTTGTCCCACTTTTTTCCCCCTTTGCCATCTTCTACCCATCCCACCCCCTGCTCTCACAGTCAATTCCCACATTGTTGTCCTCGTCCATGGGTCATTCATACATGTTCTTTGACTAGTTCCTTCCCCTACTTTCTGCCATTATTCCCCTCCCCTCTGGTCACTGTCAGTCTTTTTCATGTTTCCACACTTGTTTTAAAGAGAAATTTTATCATTTGTACTGTTTATTTATGTTTGTTCACTTAAACACGTTTCTAAAGATAGTCTTATCCTGCGGTGAGCAAACTTTTTTTCTGCAGAGGGTTTTATAGTAAATATGTTAGGTTTTTGCTGGCTACATATGGTCTCTGTAATATATTCTTCTTTGTATATGTTTAAATAAGCAATTAAAAATATTATGTATGGCTCAAAGGCTATATGAAAATAAGCTGTTCAAGCAGGATTTGGCCCCAAGGCAATAGATTGCTGTCCCCTGAGCTAATCCACCAAAGGAGGCTTTTCTGTTTAAGAAAGTTCTCAGAGTAATATCATCTTAAAATTGTACTTAACATGTTGAGTGAGGACACCATTAGCCTTAAGTCATATTGAGTTTATGGATATTAAAAATCACAGATTATTTTCACATTAAATACTGTGTACATTTGACTCATCATAAACCCATTAACTGTGAAAATGGGCATAACTAAAATTCTTTGTTTACTTTATACTTTTTGCCTTTCTCTAATTGAACAGGTGTTGACAAACTTTTTTTTCTATATAACTCTGGTAGAAAAGCAGCCATAGGCTGTGCATAAATGAATGAATGTAATTATAATGCAATAAAACTTTGTATATAAAATTGTGGTTTCCAACTGTTGTTACAGGCTGAAAAGAGAGTTTTAAAGTGATTATATCACTAATGACTTAAATATTTCTGCTGGTTCCAGGTACCTTAAAAACATATACAGAACTTTTTTTCATCAGGTTGAAAAAATATAATAGGAGAAGTAGAATGTTCTCCATTAAATTAAATGACAATTTGTAAAAAGTATTGCTCTCTTAAAACACATATATATTATTTATTATTTATATGCCATATATATATATATATATATATATATATATATAGCGATAAAATAACTGCCAAGTGTTTTCCAAATGCATCTGAGATTTTAGTCTCATGGGAATTAAAGAATGAGCTAATGGATACTTATGGATAGATCTTTATCTTCTTCCATTGGTATAGCTCTGATTTTGCCTATCTAAAATATTTTTATCTTAGTAATCATTTTCTCTGGAAAAAAAAAAAAAACAAGAGCCTTTCTGCTAAATTAAAAGTGTTTAAATTATTTCTCTAGCACATATTATTCCAAAATGAAATTAGATGTTCCATGGTGTCAATGAGGCTTATGAAATCAATGTTCTATATAATATTATTTCCTTGTATATTTTACAAATACATAAATATATAATAAATACACATGTATTTCAACAAAAACAATTGTTTTCCATAGTAAAAACATTTTAAAAATAATACACAATTATGTGCTATATAACAATGGAGATACATTCTGTCAAATGATCCATTAGTCAATGTTGTTGTCATATGACCACTGTAGAATGTAGTTACACAAACCTACATGGTTCTTAGCATAACTAAGCTATATGGAATAGTCCATTGCTGCTAGCCTGTACTACATGATATTGTACAAAACAACATGAGATTAAATCAAGCACATAAGGAAATTATACAATCAAAGGATGTGCTAAACATGAGTCATATGAAGTTACTGTTGATGTAACATGGCATAGAATTTTGAAGCAAACTTTGGTTCTCATAAGTAGAAAGAGTAGTGCATAAAAAGTATAGTATAACAAATATATAAACCAATAATGTGGTCATTTATTAAAGTTACCAAATAATATATAGTGTACACACTTATATATTCTATACATTATACATAATGCTAAGTTATGAAAGGTATAAAATATCCAACAGAAATTCAAATGAAATTGAATAAACAAGTAAGTGTGATAATATTTCATGAGGTGGGAATCATTTAAATAATACTCTGAAAGTCTTGAAGTAACAATTTCATCTAATAAGGATGGATAATGGGGAAAATATGGACAAAATTGGGGAATATGAATATAGAGTATATTAAAAAGAAAGGTAGCTAGAAACTTGATTACAGAAACTTAAGGGACTAACTGAGAAAATAAGAATGGCTTTTTTAAAAAAACCCTGTGACTATCAAAAGTAATCACATGAAAATTAGGAGTGTCAAAGCAAATATTTTACCAGACAAACTTAAATAGACAGGAAGACTTTATTCAAGATACTGCAATAGGAAAGAGAGGTTGAACTTGTCAAATGAAACAAAAGTGAAGGTAGGTGGTTAAGCATTAGGGTGAACTAAAGGAAAAGTAGCAGATTACTTTTGGGAGAAGTTAGTCAACGAGCTATGTAAAGAACATTGAGCTATTCCTGATTATGTGATTATTCTTTGTGATTTGGTCATCTGTGTCTGCTAACTGGTGCCCATCAAATTAAGACTTCTACCCACCCACAAAAATAAAAGATAGTGTACTATCTCACATTTCAAAGAGGTGGTTTCCAGGACCTTGAGCCAGACATTTCCTGGGTTGTAAAATTGACAAGGGACTGGGGAAAGATTCACCTACATTTCAAGGGGACAGAGAAATAATTTACAATTACAAGTTCTTTAAAGTAAATGTTCTAAGAAAAATAAGGTCAGGTGTCTACAGTCAGGAGGAAACCTGTCTAAAGTTTAACCAAGATGAATAAAACATCAAGGCTATCTTGGTTAGTGGGAAACACGATTTGGAGTAGTTTGAATCTTCTCAAGAGTATGTGATGTAGAGAATTGGAATGCAATTGTTCACAATTTATTGACAATGTTAAAGTTTTAGAAGTTTCCTTATGAAAAGGTCCCACAGAGAAACATCATATGATATCAAACAGAACTGAAAAAAATATCGTACAGTGTTAGGTAAAGAATTCTTGGGCATCATCTTACATAATTTATCATTCTTCACATGGTTAAACTGAATTTTTATATATATATTTCTTATTTTTTAATTTTTATTGTATTTTTCCATTAACATTTAACCCCCTTATACTCCCAGCCCACTGCAATCACCACACTGGTGTCCAGGTCCATGAGTCTTTTTTCCTTCTTGTTCTATCCCTCCAACACCACCTCACCATCTATCTCTCTATCTATGAGTCTGTCTCTATTTTGCTTGTTCAGTTTCTTCATTAGATTCCACATATAAGGGGAATCACAAGGTATTTATCTTTTACTGGCTGGCTTATTTCACTTAGCATAAAGTTCTCTAGGTTCATCCATACTGTCGCAAAAGATAAAAACTTTTCATGGCAGAGTAACATTCCACTGTGTAAATGTCCCATTGTTATTTTATCCACTCATCTATTTATGGACACGGGCTGCTTCCATATCTTGGCAATTGCAAATAATGCTTCAGTGAACACAGAGGTGCTTGTGTTTCTTTGAATTAGTGTTTTGGGTTTCTTTAAGTATATTCCAAGAAGTGGAATAGCTGAGTCAAAATGGAGATCCATTTTTTAATTTTTAAAGGTATTTCCATACTGCTTTCCACAGTGGTTGCACCAGTCTGCGTTCCCACCAACAGGGCAAAAGGGTCCCCCTTTCTCTACATCATTGTAGTATATTTTAAAATTTAAATAGTTCACTCAAAGTCACAATTATAGTAATAGCTTGGATAGAATTACAACTGAAATCTCAAAGAGACAAAGAACCAAAAGAGATTAGTTTAAATCTGTCATTACTATCATCATGTTTGTATCTTAGGAATAAGAGAGGAAATGGAAGAAATAAATAATATATTGCACCATGTGATTCAAATGGGGGTGAAAGAGAGAATTAGATCTAGTACATATGACATTTAAGAATACTCCAGTACAGATTCATAACATAGCCTACTCTTTATCATCAAACTGCATAATATGTCAAAAGGTCCATCATTTTAAATTTTTTATTTGTTCTTATAGCAAAAAAGTAGCAGGATATCCCCATGGTTTCCCTGCATATCCAATGTTTAGGTTATTGGTTTTCTCAGTTGAATTTTTCTTCTTTTTTTTTTTTTTCCTTATTGGAAGAGAACGGCATCCACAGACTTCCTCCTCTGGGTTTTCTTTCACATAGACATGAAAATTATAAATCATCTACAACTGGACATCAATCACTGGTGTTAACTGATAAGTACTGCGGATCAAAGAAGTCTTAGACCACTGGCTTCTGTAGCAATGACAAAAAAATAATGGCAAGAGACTCTTCTTTATTCATGCTCCAGATGGCTTCTCCTGCCTATCAGGGTTCTTTCTTGTTTGGATTGTAACTTGATCAGTTGGTTTTAATCCATGTCCCTAACAGCAAGACCCAAGAAAAAGCAGCAAAACACCATCTGGGTCAGATAAAAAGCAATGCTGTGCTGTGTATCATGAGCATAATGATGACTGATACTGCCAAGTACTGTCCTACATATTGCAAGACAAATATCGCATTGATTGATCTTTTCTCCTGGGCTTTTCAAACCTTATGAAACCTTTCAATAAGTAAAAGTTTATAACAGATGTTTAACACAAGAGGTGAGTGCCTTAAACACTGAAATATAGACTTTTATGACAAAAATTTCTTTATTTTTTATGGGTTTATTTTGGTTGAAGATAAAGAATTTGTTTCTTTGAATAGCTATAAAAACAGATATATGTATAAATATATATATATACACTCACATACTATATTTAATACATACATGACATGTATATATCTATTGAAAGATGATAATTAGTAGCTAAAGTTGATTCAAATAATCTAGTTATATCAACAAAGACATTTTTAATTTGTACACAAACTAATATATTTAGTTTACCCATTATATAACATAATAGCTAAGAAGTAGATCAATGATAAGACAAAAACTTAGCTTTGAAATTTAGAAGACTTAGAAAAATCTCTTCTTGAGCAAAATACTTATTTAAAAAGTCAGCATATCACATGTTTCTTAATCCCCACTAATAATTATTAATAATGCTTTTGAATGTATGGCAATGGAAGTTTTCAACTGTATTAAAAATAATTGATTGGCATGACAGTGGTTCACAAAATCATACAGGTTTCAAGTGTACAACTCAACAAGATATCATCTGCACACTACATTGTGTTCCTATTGCCCAAAGGAAAATCTTTTTCTGCTCCCATTTCCTTCCTTTTTCCCACTTCCAACTACTGCCTATCCCCTTTCCCTCTGGCTATTACCACACTGCTGTCTGTGTCTATGTGTTGCATATATATTATTTTTTTCCATAGTTCTTTTACCATCTTTTACCACCCCACAACCCTCTTACTCTCTAAAAATTGTCAATCTGTTCCACATCTTCATACCTTTGCCTCTATTTGGTTTATCAGTTTATTTTGTTCATTAGATTCCACATGTAAGTGAGGTCACATGGTATTTGTCTTTCTCTGACTGGCTTATTTCACATAGTATAATACTCTCTAGGCCCATCAGTGCTGTCCCAAAAAGGAAGATTTACCTTTTTCTTTTCCTTTTTCTTTTTCTTTTTTAGTAACATTTCATTGAGTAAATGTATTGGCTTGGCCATAAAGTTCATTTAGTTTTTTCCATAAGATGGCTCTAGTCGCACTTAGTTGTCTTTAACTTCATTTGAAACAATGTTGTTACATTGTATTGTGACAGCTATCACATAGCATGCATTAAAAAAAATACATACATCAAAATCAGTGAATTTTGGTGAAGCTATTTTAATATTAAAGATGGGAGAAAATATGCATTTTCAGCAAATTATGCTTTATTATTTCAAAAAAGGTAAAAACACAACTGAAACCCAAAAATAAGATTTGTGCAGTGTATAGAAAAGGTGGCGTGATTGATTGAACATGTAAAAATTGGTTTGCGAAGTTTTGTGCTGGAGATTTCTCACTGGATGATGCTTCATGGTAAGGTAGACCACGAGACATTAATTGAGAACAATCAATTTACACCATGCAGGTGATAGCCAACATACTCAGAATATCCATATCAATAAAGTTATTGGTGAAAATGAAAAATATATCTTTCACTTTATGGAAAAAACTATACAAACTTTTTGGCCAACCCAATATCACCACTTTTTTATCCACTGAGCTACTGGTGAACACTTGGACTGTTTACAGATCTTGACCTTTGTGAATAATGCTGCAGTGAATATAGGGGTGAATACATTCTTTCAAATTAGTGTTTCTTATTTCTTAAGATAGATTCCCAGAAATGGGATCTCTGAGTCAAAAGGCAGTTTCAGATCTACATTCTCACCAACAGCGCACTAGCGTTTACATTTTCCACATCCTGACCAACACAAATTTGTTTTTTGATTTATTGTTGGTAACCATTTTGACAGGAGTGAGGTGATATCTTATTGTCATTTTAATTTGCATTTCTCTGATGATTAGAGATGTTGAACATTTTTTCATAGGTCTATTGGTCATGTGTAAGTCCTCTTTGGAGAAGTGACTGTCCAGGTCCTTTTCCCATTTTTTCATTGGGTTGTTTATTTTCTTGGTGTTAAGTAGTATAAGTTCTTTACATTAGAAATTAAGCCTTTATCAGATGTATCCTTGGCAAATATGTTCTCCCATTCAGTGTGTTTCCTTTTCATTTTGTTGATGGTTTCTTCTGCAGTGCCAAAGCCTTTTAATTTGGTATAGTACCCTTTATTTTTTTGTTTCTTCAATTTCCTTGTCCAAGTAAATGTATTGGAAAAAAATATTGCAACAAGGAATGTCCGAAATTGAACAGACTATCTTTACCACATTGCACGTTTTGCCTTCTTTATCAAATATTAATTGACCATAAAAGTGGGTTTATTTCTTTTTTCTCTATTCTATTTCATTGATCTATATGCCTGTTCTTGTGCCAATATCATTGCTGTTCTGGCCTTGTAGGAGAGCTTGATATCTGATAGTGTAATCTCCCCAACTTTTTTTTTTTCTTTTCCAAGATTGCTGAAGCTATTATTAAAGGTCTTTTGTGGTTCCATATAAATTTTTGGAATATTTTTTCTAGATCTGCAAACAATACCATGAGCATTTCAATAGAATTGCATTGAATGTATAGATGATGTTAATTCTTCCAATCCATGAACAGTGTATGTTTCCACTTATTTGTACCTTCCTCAATTTCATTCTTCAGTGTCTTATAGTTTTCTGAATTCAGGTTTTTATCTCCATGGTTAAATGTAATCCTAGGTACCCTATTTTTTTGTTGCAATAGAAAACAGGATTGTTTTCTTAATTTCTCTTTTTAGTAGTTTATTACTAGTGTATAAAAATGCTACTAATTTCTGAATGTTGATTATGTGTCATGCTACTTTACCAAATTTACTTATTAGATATAGTAGGGTCTTGGTGGAGTTTTTAGTGTTTTTCTATGTAAACATTATGTCATCTCCTAATAAAGACAGTTTTATGTCCTCCTTTCCAATTCGGATGCTATTTATTTATTTATTTATTTTGATTTCTGTGGCTGGTACTTGTAGTATTCTGTTGAATAAGAGTGGTGAAAGCAGACATTCCTGTGTTGTTCCTGATATTAAGGGAGACAATTTAGTTTTTGCCCATTGAATATGATGTTGGGAGTAGATTTGTTACATATGACCTTTACTATGTTGATGTATGGTCTCTCTATTCCCACTTTGCTGAGAGTTTTTTACTGAATGATGAGTGCTGGTTTTAGCAAATGCTTTTTCTGCATCTATTGGTATGATCATATGATAGGTAACTTTCATTTTGTTCATGTGATGTGTCACTTATTGATTTGAGAATATTGCACATCCCTGCATTCTCAGAATAAATCCTACTTGATATTACTATATTTGTTTTGCTAATACTTTGATGAGTATTTTCATATCTATGTTCAGCAAGGATATAGTCCTATAATTTTCTTTCTTTGTAGTGCCTGTATCTGGTTTTGGATTTAAGATAATGCTGGATTCATAAAATAAGCTTGGAGTCTTCCTTCCTCTTGAATTTTTGGAGTAGTTTGAGAAGGGTAGGCATTAGGGTTTTTGTTTGTTTGTTTGTTTTCTGGTTTTTGGTAAATCTCACCTGTGAAGACAGTCCAGTCCAGGACTTTTGTTTGCTGGAAGGTTTTTTTATTACTGCTTTGATTTCATTAGTTATAAATAGTCTATTCAGCTTTACTGAATCTTCCTGATTTATTTGTTCAGAAGATTGTATGTGTCTAGGAATTTATCCATTTCATGCAGGTTGTAGTTGTTTAGAGTATTTTCTTACAATATTTTGAATTTTTGTTGTGTCTGTTGTTACTTCTCCTCTTTCAGTTCTGATTTTATTGATTTGGGTCCTCTGTCTTTTTTCTTAATGAGTCTCATTAAAGATTTAACAATTTTTTTTACCCTTTCAAAGAATCTGCTCTTGGTTTCATTGATATTTTACATGTATATATTTTTAGTCTCTATGTCATTTATTTCCACTATAATATGCCTTTTTGGTATATTTTATTGAGTATACTATTACAGTTGCCCCATTTCCACCAGCCCCCCATATCCCCTCTGCCCTGTACCACATCCCATCATTCCCACACTTCTTAGTCCATGTCCATGGACTGCATACACCACTCCTTTGGCTTCTTAATTTCCTATACTACTCCCAGCCTCCCCCTGACCACCTTTTTTTAAAAATTTTATTTTGTCAACATTTTCCTGCCACCACTTTCCCCAGCCCCACCCAGCCCCAATTCCCACCCTCAATCCTTCCCCCATTAGGCTTTGTCAATGGATCCTTTATGCATGTTCCTTGATGACCCTTCCCATCCCTTTCCCCTGTCATCACCCTCCCCCCTCCCCTCTGGTTACTGACAGTTTGTTTTTTATTTCAATGTTGCCTGTTATATTTTCTTTCTTCTGCTTAATCTGATCTTTGTTTATTGTTCTGTTCCTATTTATTTTAGGTATAGGGTTATCCTGTTTGAAATTTTTCTTACTTCTTTATGTATACCTGTAAGTTATGAACTTCCTCATCAGGCTCCTTTAAACATGTCCTCTAGATTTTGCATTGTTGTGTGTTTGTTTTCCTTTGTGTCCAGGAAACTTTTGATTTAATCTATGATCTCATTGTTAATCCATTCATTTCTTAATACTGTGTTATTTAGCCTCCATGTATTTAAATGTTTTTCAGTTTTTTATTGTATTGATTTCTATTTTTATACTATTGTGGTCAAAATGATATGACCAGAGAAGTGGACCAGAATGTGCATACATAAACAATGATTTCACTGTACTAGTCTGTGGGAATAGTAGATGCTATTGAGTGAGCATGTGTACTGTGTGACCATCACATCCAAAATGTGTACTGTCTGATATGATTTTGATGTTCTTAAATTTATTAAGACTTCTTATTTTGCATTCCGATATGTAGTCTATTTAGAGAATGTTCCATGCGAGTAACAGGGTAGTAGAAAGCTAGGAAATTTCCTGGGAAAGTGGAATAGGGAAACCAAGACAAGAAAATAACAAAACCAAATAATCTGAGCAACTTACAGCCAGCTGGTCAGTCTAAAGACCTTATCTCCCCAAGCAAGGGCATTTGAGAATAAATAGCTTTTACATCTCCTCCTAAACCAGAGATTGCACAGCTTAATCACCCTAGTCTGGGCATTCCATTGATATTTCTGCCTACACTTGCAAGATTTAACAGCTGTCCAGGGAAGAGAGAAATGCTGCTGCAAACAGAGAGATAGCACCTGAACAAAGCAAGTGAGCTTGGGAAGAAACTGTGTGATTCCCCTTTCAACTCCCTTCTCCTTACTCCCAAGAGAAAGGGCACTTCTACATGCCTCCTAGGAATTTCTCCCCTCCCATATTTCCTCATTTTCCCTATACAAATTTGCTTTTGAAACATCCAGGGAAAAGTGGATGTTAGGGTTTTTACCCCCTACCTCCTCAGATTGCTGACCTCTGATATTAATAAAAATACAATTACAACACAGTGCCTATCTCTGCCTTTTGACTGAGCATCAAGAAGCACAAGCTCAGGACTCGGTTGCTCTCCAGTTTTATGTGCACTTGAGGAGAATGTATCTTCTGCTTTGGGATAAAATGTTCTGTCAATACAAATTAAATCTACCTACTGTGTCATTTAAGGCTGTTACTGCCTTGTTGATTTTTTTTTTTTTTTTGGGTCCGGAAAACCTATACATTGATGTCAGTGACGTGTTAGAATCCCTTGCTATGATTCTATTACTGTCGATCTCTCCTTTAATGTCCACCCAGATTTCTTTATGTATTTTGGTGCTCATAATGAGACCTGTCCAGAAAAGGTAAAGCCACTGTTAATATAGAGAATAGGCTGCATAACATTGACGTAACCTTGCAGTCAAGGAGAGTGGACCAGAATGTGCATGTGTGAACAATAATGACTTCACTGTGCTATCCTATGAGAGCAGTAGATACTATTGAGTGAATATGTGTACTGTGTGGCCATCACATTCAAAATGACTGAGTGAGTAGAGCAAAGAATCTCCAACTAATTTTGCATCAAGCTTGAACATCCCTCCACAGAAACTATTAGGACGATTGAGAAGACCTCAACTATGGGCCACTGGTGATTGGCAGCTTCATCAAGATGATACATCCACACATGCATCACATCTCTTGAAGAGTTTTTTGGTAAAACATCAAATTACCCAAGTGACTCAGCCCCACTACAGTCCAGAATTGGTGCACTATGACTTCTGGCTTTTCCCAAAACTAAAATTATCTTCGAAAGGGAAGAGATTTCAGATTGTTGAACAAATTCAGGAAAATACAGTGGGGTAGCTGTTGGTGATTGGGAGAACTATGTGAGGTCCCAAGATGCCTACTTTGAAGGGGACAGAGGCATCATTGTCCAATGTACAATGTTTCTTGTATTTTGCATCTTCAACAAATGTCTCTGTTTTTCATATTACGTGGCTGGATACCTTCTGGTCAGACCTCATATGCTGGGTACATATATATTTACAAGGATTTTATCCTCTTATTGGATCAATCTCTTTATTATTATGTGTCACTTCTTTATTATTCTTCTGTCACTTCTTATGGCTTTTCTTAAAAGTCTATTTTGCCTGATATAAGTATGGTTACCACAGCTTGTTGTTTGTTTCCATTTACATATAATTTTTTAAAATCTTTTTATTTTTAGTTTGTGTGAATCTTATGTTCTGAGATGGGTCTCTTGTTGACTCCTTATATGTGGGTAATGTTTTGTTATCCATTTAGCTACCCTATGTCTTTTGATTGGAGCATTTAATTATTTTCACTTAAATAGGTACTTTTGTATTGTCATTTTATTCTTTATACCTATGTTACTTTCTCTTTAATTCTCTTTTCTTTCCATTTCTTAAAGCAATCACTTTAACGCATTTTTGCACACTATTTTGTTGATAATGAACTCCCTTTTGGGGGAGGGGGTGTTTGGAAAGCTCTTTATTTCACTTTCAATTTAAAATGATAACCTCATGCCTGGATAGAATAGTTTCAGTTATAGGTCTTTGCTTTTCATCACTTTGAATATTTTATGCCAATCCCTTCTTGACTGAAGTGTTTCTGTTGAGAAATCAGTGTACAGCCTAATGGGAGCATCCTTGTAGGTAATTAATTGTCTCTCCTTTGCAGCTTTTAAGGTTCTCTCTTTGACTTTACCTTTCGTCATTTTAATTATGATGTGCCTTGGTGTGGGCCTCTGTGGGTTCATCTTGATTGGGAGTCTCTGTTTCCTGAATGTATGTCACTGTTTCCTCCTCCAGATTAAGAAAGTTTTCTGCTATTTTTTGTAATAGGTTCTCTATCTCTTGCTTATTCTCTTCTCCTTTGCACCTCTATGATGCTCATGTTGTTATGCTTGATGTTGTCCAAGAGATCCTTTACACTTTCCTCAATTATTTTAATTATTTTTTCTTTATAATGCTCTGCTTGTGTGCTTACTGTTGTCTTCTAAATCACTGATTTGGTCCTCTGTTCAATTCAACCTGCTGTTGGTTCCTTCTAGTGTTTTCTTTATTTAAGATATTGTGTTTTGAGATCTGAATTTTTTTAATGATTTCTATCTCCTTTTAAATGCTTACTAGCTCTTTGTTTAGGTTCTCACTGAGATCATCTATTCTTACCCTTAGGTCCTTGAGCATCCTTGTAACCATTGTTTTAAACTCTGCATCTGTTATCTTGACTGTTTCCATTTCATTTAACTCTTTTTATGGGAATTTTTCTTGTTCTTTTATTGGGGCATATTTCTTTGTCTCCCAATTTGTCTGTGTATATAAGACAGATCTGCTATGACCCCTAAATTTATAATAGTTTTATGATGTAAGTGTCTTATTAGGCTCTGTTGTACAACCTTCCAGACCACCTGAGCTTGGTGTTCCAGGAACATTTCTTGTTGGTTATGTGCACCCTCTTCTTGTAGTTGAACCTTGAAGGCTGTTGGCTCATTTGAGAGTGGAGTTGATCTTTCAGGTCGGCTGACTAGGAGAATAAATCTCAATAACCCTGTATGAGATACTATACAGTGCCTGTCCCCCAAGACATAGTTGTTCCTCGCAGGGTCTGGTGCCTGCTGGAATCCCCCTTTGGATGTGCCACTTGTGTGGGTTGTTGGGTCAATCTCTGGTATGGTCTGAACCCCAGCACTGGTTATGTTGATTCTGAGTCCATTTGGCCAGACTTTGAGCCCTGATTGATGTCAAACATTTTAACTGGCCTTGGACTACCTGTCTGGAACTAATATGCCATTCACTGTTTATGGCTGGGTTTACTGTGTCTTGGTGTGCACTGGGGGGGCCAATCTATGTATAAGGGTTGCCTTCTTCCAGCCTAGAGCTGAGGGCACATCTATAAAAGGTCTGAGGGTCCCTGAGATCCACCTCATCTGTGAGCTACAATGCTTCCTCCTTAGGTTGGCCTGTATTCCTCCAGAGCTTCCCAAAGAAAGACTATAGGCTTGGCCCAAGCTGGTCTTGACCCACAGACCCTTCCATAGGGCACAAGCCCAGTATGGTCGGTTGACCTAGGTCGGGAGGACAGGGCTAGTGGTTTCCCTACCTAGAGGCCATGTGGTCAGGTACTTAATGAGAGGAATGTGGCCTCTGCTCCAGAGCCAAACCACTCAGTCTCTACCAGAGTTTCAGCTGTAGCTCCACCAGTTGAAGCATCCCATTAATTCATATTGGGTGCAGTCAGCCAGCTCCTCAAACAAAAGCAATCTCTACAAGGCAGAGCCAATGTGGGTGGGAGGACAGATCAAAAGAGTCTCTGGTTGGGGAGGGTGCCAGCTAACCTCACAGGAGAGGGCCAAGTACTTATTCCCAGTCCTAGATAATAGCCCCCAAAAGAGACATACTCCAATTTTCCCAGCTTGGAGCAGCACACCCTTCTCCCACCTAACTGAGCTCAGCAGGGTGGGTCTCTAGAGACTTGGGTGGGCAGACCCAAAAAAAAAAACCCATTGAGGGTTGTGCAGCAAAGCCTGTAGGTGGGGTCAGATACTTCATTGCCTTCCTGGGATAGCACAGGCTGAACTCACAGGGGACATAGGAGTGCTCCCCCTGATATGTAGCCACACAACCTAGCACCTGCACATCTGATCCCCTGACAAAAGTGTCCCCGGGAGATCCTCTTTGGAAGCCCCAACTCTGTGCAGTACTCTCATCCCCCTGCATGGTTGAACTCAGCAGGGCAGGGACACACAGTGTCAGGGCAGACCAAGTGATTCAATAGGTGAGGAGGAGGCTGCCTGTTGTGCTCTTGAGTTGGGGAAGAATGTGCTCCTTTCCAAAGCTACACAGTTCAAGCACTGAGTCTCTGACAAGAACTCCTCCAGGAAAAGAGCAACCCAAAGCTTCCTGTTGGGTGTAACCAACATATCTTTCTGCAAGAGTCAAACATGGCAGAGTGGTGTCACCAGTGGGATAGGGTAGTATACTCCCCAGGCTGGTGTGGTAACAGAAGGAGTGCTTGACTTTGGAAAGGTGGCATCTTGGACTATGGCAGACTCTCTCTTCCAGTCAGACTGAATCCCTACTATTTTTTTTTTTAACAGATACTATTTGGTCTCCTCTTTCTGTTTCTGTTGGTTTGGGCTGGGGATCCCTGTGGGGGGTTGAGACCTCATGCTACAGGTAGGAAGGAGTTTTTCAGCTAAGCTATCTATCTCTCTGGCTTCTCAGCTGAGGCACATGGATGTGGCGACCAAACATTTCCATGTCTCCATGTTTCTATATAGCTTCTTCTGTAAACCCTCAGCTATAACATTTCTGTTCAGCTATCATTCGGATAGTTATTCAGGTTGATTGCTCTACAATTTATCTGTAAACCTGGTTTGGGGGAAAGAGTAGGTGAATTTAGCTTCCACCTACTCTGCAACCATCTTGAAATCCCCTAGATTTTAACTTTTGAAAGTACTTGAAATATTCTATATATTCATTATTGGCAGTTGGTTTTTATGAATTAGCTTCCCCAGTCTTTCAGCCACTGTGTCTTTATAGTGTTACATTATATATATTTACCTGTACATCTATCAGTGCAGAAATACATATATATTTACCTACACATATGGAGTGAGAGTATGTGAATCATCTAAAGTAATATTAAGTTAACTTGCCTGAATTTGAGAACAAAATATGAAGGTATCAACAGATTTGTGTTATTTAAAATGGTTATGTACATAGTTAATATAAATTATTTTCTATCAATTCTTAGTTTAACTGGAGTTTCAAGTAAAATTTATTTTGTCAAAATCATGTCTACTTGAGGTTGATTTCCAGTTTCAGGCCCTTGTGGTCTGAGAAATTACTTGATATGATTTCAATTTTCTTGAATTTGTTGAGGTTTGTTTTGTGTCCTCTCATGTGGTCTATCTTTGAAAATGTTCTGTGTGCATTTGAAAAGAATGTGTATTTTGCCTCTTTGGGTTGAAACATTCTACATATATCAGTTATCTAGAACATTGCTCAATGCCACAACATTGTTGATATTTTGTTTAGAAGATCTATTCATTTTTGACAGTGGGGTGTTAAAGTGCCCTAGGATACGTGTTGCTTTCTATATCTTTTGTGAAGTCCTCCAAGATTTTCTTATCTACTTGGGTGTTCCTATGTAAGGTGCATATATATTTACAATGTTTATGTCTTCTTTATGGATTTTTCCCTTGAGTATTATGCAGTATCCTTCAGTATCTCTTTTTATGACTTTTGTTTTGAAGTCTATTTTGTCTGATATAAGTATTGCTACCCCAGCTTTGTTTTCATGTCCATTTGCTTGGAATTTTTTTTTTCAACCCTTCACTCTCAGTCTGTGTAGGTCTTTTTTTTCTAAAGTTGATCTCTTGTAGGCAGCATATGTTCAGGTCATGTTTTCTTACCATTCAGCTACCCTATGTGTTTTGATTGGGGAATTTAATCTATTAATATCTAAGGTTATTAGTGATAGGAATTTATTCATGTCCCCCCCTTTATACCTGCGTTCCTCTCTCTCTCTCATGCTTTTTCTTCCTTTTCTTATAGTAGTCCCTTTAGCATCTCTTGCAGTGCTTGTTTGGTGGAGGTATATTCTTTCAGCCTTCTTTTGCCTGGGGATCTCCTTATTTCACCTTCCGTTTTAAATGAGAGCCTTGTGGGGTAAGGTAGTCTTGGTTGCAGACCTTTGTTTTTCATTACTTGGAATATTTCTTGCCATTCCCTTCTGGCTTTTAGTGTCTCTGTTGAGAAATTAGATACTAGCCTTATTGGTGCTCCCTTGTATGTTTCTTTCTTGCTACTTTTAAGATTCTCTCTTTGTCTTTAAAACTTGGCATTTTAATTATGATGTGTTCATGGCAGCACACTTTATAATAGCCAAGTGTTGGAAGCGACCTAGGTGTCCGTCAGTTAATGAGTGGAAGAGAGAAATGTGGTACATTTACACACAGCAGAAAGAGAGAAGGAGCTTGTACTGGGGAGCATTACACTATGTGAAATAAGCCAGGCAGTTAAAAACAGATACCATGTGATCTCACCTATAAGTGGAGACTAATTAACAGAACAAACAAGCAAGTAAAATGTAACTGGAGACATTAAAGTGAAGAACAAACTGACAATGAACAGAGGAGAGGGGGGAGGGGAAAATGGAGGGAAACAGGGGAAGGGTGGTTAGGACACATATATGGGGGACTCATGGACAAAGCCAAGGGGGCAGGGAGATCGAAGGTGGGTGGAGGGAATGGGAGGGGGTGGGAGGAGTGGTGGGGTGAAATGGACAAAACTGTACTTGGGCAACAATATAAAAAAAGAAAAGCCATGTCTACTTGAAAAACTCTCATAGAAATGTAAAACAATAAAAAAGAAAATCAAGAGCAGATTATAATAGAACAAGGTCTGGTTCAATTTTTACTGTATTTCAGACATTATAAACATTGTCTTCAGGATGAAAATAAGTTGTTTTCTTTTTTGTTACATTTCTCAGGCTTAAAAATGTAATTTCCATGCAAATTACCATTCTTCAACCTTCATTAAATCCTTTTTACTGAGACTCTAACTAGCTCTTAATCTTATCAGTTATCTATGATAAATCTTGAAAGGGTCAAAATAACAAAATAATGCTACTTGTTTTAATATAAAATATGAAAAGCAAGAGTATTGTTCAAAGTTGCATTTCTGCAATGTTAGAATATTAGAGAGGTGGAACACTGAAATAAAATATATCCCTATGTGTTAGATAAAGAAAAAATAATACATTTTATTACAACCTCTATGTAATGATTTTATCATTTTCTTCTGTCTTTGTAGTAACAAGAAACAACCTATTGCATCTCATCAGCTAATAATCTAACAAGTGTCAGTTGTTCCATTTGTTGCATTTTCTGTCTTCATTACAACAGAAGATATATTGTGTGATTAATAGTAACACTGAACAATGTAAATGAAAGCATTATAATTTACATTGATAGTACCTATGTAATATTTTGTTACCACAATGTAGTTGTCACATTTAGATCAACTTTTTCCAACTATTTTTGACCTATCAACAATTTTCACAGAAATGTATACATTTGTGAATTACTCAGGAATTTTTAATCTTCTTGTACAGGATAGTACAAAAAAGCTATTGTAAATATAAAATAATTTTAGCAACATATTATTAACTGTTTTACAATATTTACTTACACATTATACTTAGTTATTTTAATTATACATGGAGTTCCCCTTTTGATTTAACTCATTTAGCAAGTGACTCACACTACCTTAACATACATGAGACGATATGTGATTTATAGCCTTCATATCAGATATTCCATTAGGGAGCTATAATGTGTATAAAAGTTGCAACATCAAAAATATAAAAATACATGGTGCTTAACACCTACTATTTATAAAACCTGAACACTGTGTTTTTAACAACTCTACTGCATAATGTTGTAATTTCTATGTTTTGTATTTAAAAGTCAAGACGTGAAAGTAATTCAGAATTCCATTAATTAGTATTTTTCTGTAAATAATAAATAAGTTTAACATAGTCTTACTTCTCAAATAACAAAATATTAAACTAAGAATTAATCACTGTATTTTATCTTTTAAATGTTTGCTTTGCTGTAAAATTACTTCTAAATATTAAAATAACTTTAATAAGTGATATTGAAAGTCTCCTCAAGTAATCATAAGCCTTAAAATGGGCAAAAATAACCTAGGAAAAGAATTCGGGGAAATGTCAATGTTTGTAGGCCAGATGTTAATTTACATTTTAATATTAATATTTCTTTTGCTTTCTTTGCTAAACAATGGTGCATTTATAAAAAGTAAAATGCACTTACTGAGAGATAGACTTCTTGAGAACATTTGTTTTTTCCACAAACTACTCATTTGTTTCTTGATACAATCTAAGATGCCCTTTAAAGTGTCATTTTAAGGGGAATGCATTTCCATATTTATTTTATCAATTAAAAATTACATTTTCCTTTTTGTCTGTATCTATGCCTTAGTATGACTTCATGGAATGCCTTCACAAACTCTAAAGGCATATGAAACTAAAGATAAGTGTTAGGATGCATTCCAACAGTTAAGTATAAATGTGAACAGTAAAAGAACCACATTAATGTAATAATGCACCAGTGTGAGGGACAGTGGAATTAGGAGAATAACTAATAAAAAAAAATGCATTTTTCTTAGATGATAGTAGGTTAGTCATAGAGTGGATCCTCCTTGGATTAGAAAAACTTCATCTTCTTCCAACCTGGATGATTTCCTGGAGTACGGTTTATATCTCCACCATTAATAAAACTACTTCCAAACACTTCAAGGCTAAGAATGAATGTATCACCAAGATAATTTCTGAAGGAATTATGAGCAATATCACCCTGCTTTTCTAGCCTAAGTAAATCAATTGTTCACAGAGTTTCCTTCCCTATAATCATGGAAAGAAAACAGTGGAGGAGAGGAAGATGGCAGCCAATTAGGCAGAAGCTAAGCCCACTCTCTTGCACCCCCAGAATGGATTTTTGGGTGATCTTCCAACAAGCGACCTGAAAAATCAATGGAATCTCAGCTGATATGGATTTTTGAAGCCAAGGCGTACATAAAATGCTTTCCACCATCCGGTAAGCGATTTTACAATTTTAGGGGGAAACACCCTATGTAATGCACCTGCAGATGAAGAAAGAGCAGTCAGAAAACACAGCTTAATGGCTCCGTCCCCTCCTGGAGCAGGGACGTGGTCCCACACAGGGAAGCCACAAACCCTAAATGGGAGAGATTTGGAAGGATATACGAAGTCTAGGAGACTAAGGCCACACACACACAGTGAGCTGCATGTCCATAGCTGCAGTGTCATTTAGGAGAGTTCCAGAGAGAAACTCTATCTGAAATTGTCAGAGGCACTGGCAGGCTGTGGACAGACTGACCTAGAAAGATTTTGTGCTTTTGAGGGAGGTGAAAGCATGGAGAGACCTGGCCCAGGACTCAGTGCTGAAGTTAGAGGACCACATAGAGGATCTTTTAAAAGAGGAGCTAAGGAAAGACTTGAGACTCAGCAGGGACCCTGTGTATGTTTATGTGCATATGCAGAAGCTCTTACAACAAAGAAACCAGAGTAAAAGTGTAGTTCAGTCCTACTGATTCCAGCTGCACAGGAAGAGCAGAAAGTGTCATGTTGTAGGGACTGTGGGACATGACCCAGTATGGCTGGCAAGCAGGGGGCATTGTGCAGAGTGGAGAGTTGGGGCCTGAGCCTCTTGCAAAAGAGGCAGGCTTGGCATTGGGTGACCAGGAGCTGAATGCCTGAGATTCATTGCAGCCAAGCAGGTCCCCTCACAGGTAGGCATGGCCAACAACCACCAGTTGGATTGCAGGCTCTGCAGATCAGTGAGGCCAGGCTCAGGAACTCCTGTTCAGTGCATATCTGCAGAGGAAAGAAGGAAAGGCACTGAAAGAGCCCCATCTGAAATTCTGTCATACGCTAGGAGCTACACTGGTTCCTTGGGCCCTGATCTACTAAAACCAGCAGAGAAGAGAGATTAGAGACAGGTATAACAAGGGGTGTTCAGGGTCCTTCCCAACACTGACTCATACAAAGCTGCCATTAGCACCAAGGAGGAAAGAGCTTCTCCTTGCAAAGATCAGCCCCTCACAGGAAATGGACAGCTAGTTCACCAGAAACCACACATTATTTGTAATAATCGAGGGCAGACCAAGATGTATGGTGAAGGAAACACTCATGCCAACTTCTCTGAAGACTAAACAGTGCATCCTGGGGTTGACCTATGGATTCCATCCTCCCAATAACACAAGAGACCCACTCTAGAGGCAGGTGGAAGTGGTACAGGTAGTGCTCTCAAACATGAGATGAACCATTCCTGGGCCTTGTGCTGATGGAGAGCCTGCAGGGCAGAAGGGTGGGGACCAGCCAAGGCGGAAGGAGGCAGCCAAGACATTGATTGCTTGCAGTTTTAAGTAGGCTATCTAGGGCTAGATTAGGACACTATCCAATATTACCAAGGGTTGATCCAGAAAGAGAAGGCAGTGGAAAATATGAGACTCTGCAGAGGTGAATTCAACTGCGGTCTTCTTCATTATTTGCGTTATTTTTCTCCTGCATAGCTTTTAAACACCTTTTCTTTTTCTTCAAGCTTGTTCCTATTATTTCACTATGCTTTTATTTTCATTTATTTCAAATCTCAAATTTTATTCATCCATTCTCATACTCCATTTTGCCTTCTACCTTCCTCTTCTTATTTTTTAAATTCTATTTTTTGCTCTTCCTATGTATTCTTTCTATTTTACACTTTTACTAGTTCTCCCTCCAGCCTCTCAAAATCATTTTTCTTGTCATTAGTCATCTCACATTATTTTTCCCATTCTTATAATATCCTTATTCTCCCCATGCTTTTATTAATCTTTGCTTGTTGGTGGCTGATATGGTGGTGGTCGTTCCATTTCTTCAATTTTATTTCTAGGTGTTCACTATGTTTGTATTTCAAATCTCAAATTTTACTGTTTCCCTCTCCTATTCCATTTTACCTCCTTTCTGTCCTTTCTTTTTTCATTTTAAATTTTACTTTCTCTCTCTCAGCCCAATTTTCATTCCTCACTCTTGTTACTTCTTCTCTATCTTCTCAAAATCACTTATCTTTCCTTTAGACATTCATAAACTCTTTTCTTCCTTTTTACTATCTTTTTTCTTTCTTAGTCCCTTTTCACCTGCATTAATCTTTGCTCATTTGTCATTAATATTGCTGTGGTGGGTGTTTTCTTCAATTTTGTTCCTATTTTCACTATTTAAAAAATCATTTTCAAAACCTTATACTATAGTCTTCCCATTTCTTACTCCATTACCCCCTCTCCTCTCCCTTTTTAATTTATAATGTATTTTCTTTTCTTTCTTTCTTTGCCTTGTTTGTATTCCCTACTTTTATTATTTCTTCTCCCTCTTCCCCCTCAAAATCAATTTTCTTTCCATTCATCATCTCATTCATTTTTCCTTTCTTATAATAGCCTTAATCTCTTTCTGACTTTATAAATATATGCTCATTTGTTATTGATAGTGTGTTTGTGAGTGGGGGTTATTTATACAAGTGTGGGTTTTGTTTTCTGGTCGTTTTGTACTATTCAGGCAGCACCTGTACAATAGCATACAGGAGGTGGTAGGCAGTTTGATTCTCAGTCAGCCCACCAAAGAATGACCCAACAACAACCAAACCCCAATTACAACAAGAGAGCCCACATAAATGGCCTAAATGGCATCCCAAAACATCTAGCTCAGAAGATCAAGGAGACTGCACTACTAAGTCCTGCATAACTCCTTGCACAGAAAGCCACCCTGTGAAGAGGGATAATCAAAGTAGATCAATCCAAGAAGCAGAAGCAAAAAAGAAGAGTCACCTAAAATGTGACTTTTTGTAACAGTGTCTGTGGAGGAATGTTCAAGCTCAATGCAAAATTTAATGCAGATTCATTGCTTTGCCCACTTAGTCTTTGTGAATGTGACAGTCACACAGTACACGTGCTCATTTAACAGTGACTACCACTCCAACTGACTAGTGGTCAAGTCATCACTGTTCACTCATGTACATTCCAGTCCATTCTCCTTGGCTGTCAGGTTACGTCAATGTTGTGCAACCTGTTCTCATCATATTAACAATGGCTGAAGTTTTTACGGACAGACCTCATATTTGTTGAAGCATTCGGGTTCAATTCTATTTTTCTTGTGTTTGTTATATACTTTTTTCCTCTTTCTCTGTTTACTTTTTCTTCATGTTTCCCCATGAGTCAACATTTGTTTCATTTTCATATTTCACGTATTAATTTAGTTATGACTACTTGTGTTGCTTTTAGTTCTTTCTCAATGTCACGATATGCATCTTAAACTTAATACAGCTCGCTTCAAGCATGCATTGGTATTTCACACAAAATATGAAAATTTTATAAAATATGTTCTGATTATTCCTGTAATTTTACTCTTGTTGTCAACTATTTTACTTTCATATATACTGTGGAACCACATTACATTTTAATTTATTTATTTTTTATTTATTATTCAGTGAAATTAATTATATTTTACAGATACTTAACATCTCAATATTAAAAAGCCTTTTATATTTACTGATATATTACACTGTCTTATGTTCCTTATCTATACATTTTTCTCTCTGGTATCATTTTCCCTTCAGTCCAAAATAATCTTTGAATATGTCTTAGGCACATGCCAGCTATCTGGGAATGGATCTTTCAGTATTTAATCTATTTGAAAATGTCTTGATATCACATTTATTGTAGGATGATAATTTTGCTTGATATGAAATTTGACATTAACAATTGCTAGTTGATATGAGAAGCCAGGAGGAAAGTTTGTCTCTGTTCTCCTGTGCCACCCTCAGAGTTAGCAGTGTGGCATACCTGCACCTTGGGATATGGATTTTTCTTGAAATTTCCCCACCTCACCCATCTGCAGGTAGCTTTTGCCTTATACTATTTATAAATCTCCCAGTGTCTGATATCCTCAGTTCCCTGTCCCCTGTTTGTTCTTGTGCTTTGGGGGCACTTGTCTGAAATAACCTGTGTCCCCAACCATGTAACTGGCCAGGGACCAGGCCTGGAGTGGGTCTGCTTTGGGTCAGTAATAGTGAGTGGGTTCTTGAATTGATGTAGGAAAGATTTCACCACTTGAGCCCAGGTGACTATGAGGATACATTTATTAAACCTGGGGGAAGTGAAACGAGGAAGGTTTTAGGAGCAACAGGAGAGCCTAGTCTGGGCTGCCTTAGCTCACTGGCAAGTCAGAAAAGGGGGCTTCAGGGCCAAGTTCAGGGGACAAGCCTGGAACAAGATTCTGGTTGCCCATTGCCTTAGAGTTTACGAGACTTGTGCCTATGGGGAAAGAAGTGGGGGAAGAAAGAAAAGGAAATGATATAGGATACTCCCCAGAGGGAGAGTACCTGCATTCAGTCCTTTGTCTTGAGGCTTTTATTTCTCTCTTGGAGGTGGGGATTTTAGGGGAGGTCTCAGGGGAGGACTTCAGTAGAATACTCATTAGTTTTCCAGGTGTTCCCTTTCAGGGTACTGGTCTTTATTGATTGGTCTATGACAGGGCACGAGGTCTTTAGTCACTGCAGTTGGTTCTTGCATTGCCCACTGGTTTTGCTGTTTTTCTGGGTCTGGAACTGAAAGACACCAGAGACACAGACATTATCTCCTAGTTGCTCTCTCCAAGGAGGAAAGGACAGGGGAGAAGAAGATACCCTGGGGATGAGGTACTTGTTTTTCCAGTTTTGCCCTTTACCATGCACTCAGGGCTTTCCACCCTGGTGACATCTGTATCTGGTGACATCTGTACCTGGCTGTGAATTATTTAACTACTGTGTTCAGCTATTTTACATTTTCTATTATATTTTGGGGGGAAGTCTATTTTTTATTTTTATTTTTCTCTTTTTTCTCTCTTTTATGTCCCTCTGCCCCTCACCACCTCTCCCTCCAACACACACCTCCCTCTTAGTTCATGTCCATGGGTCATACATATAAGTTCTTTGACTTCTCCATTTCCTATACTGTTCGTAATCTCCCCCTGTCTATTTTGTGCCTACCAGTTATGCTTCTTATTCTTTGTAACTTTTTTCCCTCATTCTCTCCAATCCCCTCCCTGCTGATTACCCTCCATGAGATCTCCATTTCTGTGATTCTGGTGATTCTGTTCCTGTTCTAGTTTTGCTGAGTTAGTTTTTTTTGTTTTTGTTTTTAGATTCAGTTGTTGATAGTGTGAGCTTGTTGTCATTTTACTGTTCATAGTTTTGATCTTCTTTTGCTTAGATAAGCCCTTTTAACATTTCACATAATAAGGGCCTGGTGATGATGAACTCCTTTAACTTGGTCTTATCTGGGAAGCACTTTATCTGCCTTTTCTTTCTAAATGATAGTTTTGCGAGATAGAGTAATCTAGGTTGTAGGTCCTTGTCTTTCATGACTTTGAACACTTCTTTTCTGTTGTTACTTGCCTGTAAGTTTTCTTTTGAGAAATAAACTGAGAGTCTTATGGGAACTCCTTGGTAGGAATGCCCTCTTTTTCTCTTGCTGCTTTTAAGATTCTCTCCTTATCTTTAATCTTGAGTAATTTAATTATTATGTGTCTCAGTGTGTGCTTCCTTGGGTCCAGCTTCTTTGGGACTCTCTGAGCATCCTGGACTCACATGCTTAGTTCCTTCACCAGATTGGGGGAGTTTTTCTTCATTGTTTTTTCAAATAAGTTTTCAATTTCTTTTTCTCCCTCTTCTTCTTTTACTCCTATGATTCAGATGTTGGAACATTGAAAGTTGTCCAGATATTCCTAAGCCTCTCATTTTTTTTGAATTCTTGTTTCTTCATTCTTTTCTGGTTGAATGTTTATTTCTTCCTTCTGTTCCAAATCATCGATTTGAGTCCTTGTTTCCTTCCCTTCACTGCTGGTTTCCTATATGTTTTTCTTTTCTTTTTTTTAAATCATATTTTGTTGATTATGATATTACTGTTTTCCTGATTTTCCCCCTCCATCCAAACCTCCCATTCCCTCAGGCAATCCCCCCACCATTGTTCATGTCCATGGGTCATGGGGATAAGTCCTTTGGCTAATCTGTTTTCTATACTGTACTTTACACCCCCATGGCTATTCTGTAACTGCCTATTTGTACTTTTAAAAAATATATTTTATTGATTATACTGTTACAGTTGTCTCATTTTTTCTCTCCTTTATCCCCTCCATGGCTGTGTGGTCAATTAATATTCAGCAAAAGGGGCAGAAGCATGAAATGGAGTAAAAATAAGCTCTTCATCAAATGGTGTTGGGACACCTGTATGTCTTTCTGTATTTCACTTTGCATAACCTTCACTTCTTCCTCCATTTTGTGACCATACTCCATCATTTTTGTGAGCATCCTGATTACCACTGTTTTGAATTCTGCACCTGTTATGTTGTCTATCTCTTCATCGTTTAGGTCTTTTTCTGGAGTTTTGATCTGTTCTTTCATTTGGACCACATTTCTTTGTCTTGGCACACCTGTTACATTGTAAGGAGCAGAGCCTTAGGTATTCACCAGGGCAGGGCAAGCCACTTTGCTGCTTTGTGGCACTGTTTGTGGGGGAGGGGTCAGAGAGAAAACAATTTCTCTTGCTTGGCTCCTGACCTGTTTTCAGTCACTTCCCTAGCTACCCACAAAGGAACTGTGCCCTTTTAGTGCTGATTCTCAGGTGGGTGGGCTAGTGTACACTCGAGGACCCCTTGGGCTACTCCAATAGACTCTCCTATGGAACTAGAAGATTCTACTACCACTGCAACCCCCACAGGTTTTTACAGCCAGAGGTCTTGAAGCTTTCTTTTCCCATGCTGGAATCTTGGGTTGCATGACCTGTCTTGCTTCCCAGTTATTCCTCCCAGTTTATCCACATATGAATGTGGGACCACCTGGTCTGCCAGCTTTAGCCTTGCTATTCTTGCTCTCTACCTCAGCTGCCAATCTCTACCCTTCCTACCAGTCTGTATGAATGTTTCTTCTTTAACTCCTTGGTTGTCAGACTCTCATACAGTTCATTTTATGGAAGTTCTGGTTGTGTTTTGTTTTAAATAGGTCATTATCCTTCTTCTGGTTGGGTAAGAAAGTGAAGCATATATACCTACACCTCCACCTTGACTGAAAGAAAATAATACCTTCTTTGATACAAATTAGTTTCTAAAGTAATGTTGAAATTCAATAATTTTAAAGTATTGTATTACCAAATATAAAGATGACTAAGTAATAAATAATGATGATGATAGTAACTACCATTACTATTAATAACATATAGAAAACATTTTTTGTATATTTTATTGGTTATGCTATTACATTGTTTCATTTTTTTCTCCCCTTTATCTCCTTTGCCCTGCACCCCTTCCCATCATCCCCACATCAACACTTTTCCACCACCACTTTCCTCAGCCCCACCCTTCCCCACCTCCCACCCTTGATCCTTCCCCCATTTGGCTTTGCGGTGGGTGCTTTATGCATGTTCCTTCATGCCCATTGCCCTTCTTTTCCCGTTATCCTCCTCCCTCCTCCCCTCTCATTATTGTCAGTGTTTTTGTTTTGTTTTTTAAATTTCGATGTTGCTGGTTATATTGTGCTTGCATTTTTATTTTGTTGATTAGGTCCCACTTATAGGTGAGATTATTTGGTATCTGTTTTTCACTGCCTGGATTATTTCACTTAGCATAATGCTTTCCCATTCCATCCATGCTGTTGCAAAGGGTAGTAGCTCTTCCTTTCTTTCTGCTGCATAGTTTTTCCATTGAGTAAACATAACATAGTATTTTGATCCATTCATTCATTGTTGGGCACTTAGATTGCTTCCAATTATTGGCTATTGTAAATTAAACTGCTATGAACATTAGGATGCATAAGTTCTTTTGAACTGGTGTTTCAGGATCCTTAGATTGTAATCCCAGCAGTGGAATTGCTGGGTCAAAAGGCAGTTCCATTTTTAGTTTTTTTAGGAAATTCTGAACTGTTTTCCATAGTGGTTGCAACAGTCTGCATTCATACCAATAATGTACTAAGGTTTCCTCTTCTCCACATCCTTGCCAGCACTTGTTTGTTGATTTGTTTTTGATGGCCATTCTGACTGGTGTGAAGTGCTATATCTTTGTGGTTTTAATTTGCATTCCTCTGATGGCCAGTGATGCTGAGCATCCTTTCATGTGTCTGTGGGCCCAGTGTATATCCTCCTTGGAGAAGTGCCTGTTCAAATCCTTTGTACATTTTTTAATTGGATTGTTTGTCTTCCTGGAGTGGGGTCATGTGAGTTCTTTACATATTTTGGAGATCAAACCCTTGTCCAAGGTATCATTGGCAAACATATTTTGCAATACGGTTGGTTTCTTTTCCATTTTGCTGATGTTTTCTTTAGCTGTGCAAAAGTTTCTTATTTTGATGAAGTCTCATTTGTTTATTCTCTCCGTTATGTCCTTTGCTCTAGGAGACATATTGGTGAAAACACTGCTGTGTTTATCTGAGATTCTCCTGCCTATGTTCTCCTCTACAATTTTTATTATCTCACAATTTCTATTTGAGTCTTTTATCCATCTTGAGATTATTTTTGTGTGTGGTGTATGCTGGAGATTGAATTTCATTTTTTTGCACGTAGATGTCTACCCTCACAACACCATTCATTGAAGAGGCTATTTTTACACCATTTTAGGCCTCTGCCCACTTTGTGAAATATTAATTGACCATAGAGACATGGGTTTATTTCTGGGCTCTCTATTCTGTTCCATTGATCTATGTATCTGTTCTTGTGCCAGGACCAGATTGTTTTGATTACAGTGGCCTTATAATATAGTTTGATGTCAG